>JACEFZ010025888.1:0-63144 GCA_014155875.1 Cepaea nemoralis
CGTTCCTCCACATAGGGCTTCTCTTAGGGTATATATGTTTGGATGAACTGACTACACACAAGTAAAATTAGTGAGATCAGGGAAAATAAATAACTACCACGATGATTACAGAAATGTAAAAGCCAGTAATGATCCTCCGCGAGCTAATCTCTAAGTAGGTTATTAATTTTTCTCCTATTAATTTTCTTTCACAATAATGATAAGACAATAAAATATGCATCATGGAAAAAAGATAATACACGATTATTATTCAGAAAAAGCTAAAGCCAGTAAATGATTACAAAAAACTAATCTCAGTCAGTATTAATTTTCCTATATTTCTCACAATAATAGATATCTGTTGGTCTAGCTATATGTCTGTCTAACTATATGTTTGTTAGTCTAACTATCTTTTAGTCTGGCATATATTTTAGTGTTCAATCGGCACTCAGTTATTAGCTTTTCAGTATCAAATCAGCCGCCATTGCTTCACAAACATGTCTTCACGCTTTTTAGGCTGTCTTGACCTTTGAGGCCACGTCAATATTAAAATTCCGCCTCCGATTTGATTTGAAGGATCCCGATAGACTCGAAGTTAATTATGTTTAGTGGTAGACTCATCCTCACAATATACTAGAAATCTGGAGAAATCAAAGTCATCAAGCGTGATATACTCTTTTTGATGGGTTTGATTTATGAAATATACTTACTAACAATGATGTCATCAATATAATGTAATGATACTTACAAGAACGCTAATTAAATTATATTAATAATCCCCAGGGTTAGCAGTGTCGGACATATGCTGCCTGTCTACCCTCTTGTAGACAAACACATGTTATACCCCAGCCTTCAGAGAAGTGGATTTGCCGTTCGACGCTGTGGAGTTTCAATACTTGATAACGGGCGTCCCCCACACCGTGTTTACTCGAACAACTGGCTGGATTACCGCCATTATCACCATGGAGAGATGTTTGTGCATAACTTTACCGTTAAAGGGTAGGTTTCTATATTATAAATATAGTAGCGTTATTGGACATATGCCACCAATACTAAAGAACAAACGTGTATATATAATTACAAAGAAAGCACTTTACAACACAATATTCAATGCCAGATCTTGACAACGATAGAAACAGAAAAAAAATCTCACAACAATAGAAATGGTATTACTGAGAAGAATACTCGATGTATCAAGAAGAGAGAAAATCAGAATTGAAGAAATCATTACTAAATTAGGGGTTACAGCAGCGTTAGATTTCATCAGAAAACAGCAAGTTAAATGGTTTGGCCATATAACTAGAATACCAACCAGCAGTATAGCACAGCAAGCAATGATCTACAGACCACATGGAAGCAGAGGAAAAGCTCGGCCGCGTAAACGATGGATAGAAGGAATTACAGAGGCCATGAGATTCTCGATACATGAAGCCCTTAAACGGGCACTCTCCCACTCGACACCGCAAGGTATAAGAGGAACCAGATGAGATGAGTAGCGCCATTATATGTACATACAACGCTAACCAGTTTATAGTGAAATATTCATTACAAACGTACTCACGTGTATTCATCTTCTGCACTTTATCTCACCACAATTACACCTTCTGGGCATTGTGATAAGTTTGTTGACAATAAACTAGCTTAAACCCGTAAAGAAAACATGATCAGGATAGGCGTAACGTCAGTCAACCCACATGTGGTGTGCTGAGTCATGCATGGCATGGTTACATTCTAATACAGTATTTCTCTCTGCAAGTCCCAGTAACAGACTTCAACACCCGCTAATTTATGAGCTTAGATGGGGTAAGAGTGACTCTGAACACATTCCCTACAGTGATGGTACTTTAGTACTAGGTCGGCAGGAAAATCTATACACCAAATGTACCCAGATAGATGCACGCCCTGTTCATGGATCAAATGACCTGAACCTCAAGGCATAGGGCACACGACGTAAAATTTCAGGGGATTCATCAACGAGTCAACCAAATAACCAATCGCACAGTATAGGAAGTCTGTGTAGCGAGGTACTTACAACACCTAACTCGCGCTCCGATGGTTCTGGGTTAGATTCAGAACGCCACCATTCGGTTTACGAGTGCAGTTGTCTCGGAGACAACTATTAACAAGGGGGAGGTGGTCATGCGCTTGTGGGACCAGGTGGAGAAGGCGGAGGAACAGATTGAGAACCCACATGTGGAAAGAATGAGATTGCGGGGGGTTGGCAGGGGTTCTGGAAGAATCTCAAAACTGAGAGGGAAGACCAGGCGAACATTTAATCAGATAGCGATGGGAACTATTAGTAGTATGACTCTTCGCTGGCTATTGAACGAGGTGACGGAGCACTTTGGGAATGTCCTGAGAGCAGTGATGTCGGTTCTTAACTCATCTCAACTCAACTCAATTCCTTGGGTTCGTCGGAGAAGCTACGGGGTTCGTGCTCCGTGCCACACTTTCGTCAGGTCGCCCTGCGGAAAGAAACCTGGCCTTGTGGAAGAAGATCTGGTGCAATGAAGTGGATCCTCTTGACTTTTGATTGTTTTGTGTGTGTGTGTGTGTGTGTGTGTGTGTGTGTGTGTGTGTGTGTGTGGGCGGGCGGGCGGGCGGGCGGGCTGGCAGGTGTGTGTGTGTGTTTTTTTTAAATATTCTCACCATAGAGGCACATATTACTGTGGATAGATTTAGCCCAGGATGTTTGTGTTATGCAATGCCCCAGGTTTCATCAAGGTGGAAACTTTGATCGACTCTACCTTCGCTAGCCAGATTGCAGTCTGCCCAGAATGCCCCACACGGAGTTGTAGAGAAGTCGTTTTCAGCATAAATCTTGAATCTGACAAATCGGTGCCTTGGAATCTCTAGGTTGTAGTTAGTTGTATGTTTATTAACTTGGTACCTGACTGTTATATTTTATGGCAATGAAAACTGTAAGCACACGTATCGATGTATGTCGCTGGATTTCCTAGTCGAGAACATAATCACCCTCTCTAGTTTGTGTTGGAATAACAACGCCATTTTTGCTGTACGTATTGCTTCCGTTGGATTAGTACCAGTTCCTTATAGTTGTCGTTTTAGTTTCTCTTATTTTATTGCTGACATTGTATAATGATATATTTCACACAGGTAAAAACAATTGTAACATCTAGACGGGTGTCTGTGGCCACAGTCATCATATTCATCATTCCGGCATTTAGCGCAGCCCCTGAATACGTTGTCAACAGACTAGGCAAAAAGTTCTTCCCTGCACGCAACAGGACGCTTATTGGTCTTATTTATTCTGCAGACCGACAGGACATTGTGAAAGTGTCCTATCTTATAAACAACGTGTTTATACCATTTAGCTCATTCCTTATTGTTACTGTGTGCACCGTAATACTAGTTGTGAAGTTACGAAGGAATAGTGCATGGCGAAAGAAGTCAACTGCTACAACACAAGCTGAGAGCATGTCCAATCGTAATCAGAAAATATCCAAGATGGTAGTATTAATTTCTTCCATATTTATTTCATGTTTTGTTCCTGTTAGCATTATTTATTTAGCCATGTCGCTTGAACCCGAATTTTTCATTGGTGGAAAATACAGGAACTTGTTTGTAATACTAGGTGCTTTAGGTATCATCTTTGAGTCGATTAATTCAGCAGTCAACATTTACATTTATTATTTTATGAGCAACAAATATAGGGTCGTATTCCATCAGGTATTTCCTCTGTTTAAGACTAATCTGGATGTATGTAAGAGGAAAGTTTAAATTGGTGTTTAGTTTAGTGCTTGGGCTATATGGGTGCTTACAGGAGAATGCGATTAATTATGCTAATATTTTAGAAATATAGTGATTTTGAGAATAACAATACTGTGTTTCTTGCTGTGGCATTCTAGCGTGATTGCTTTAAAACTGTCAAGTTGAATTGTTTGATGACACTGCAAGGTCTAAGACCATCACATCAAAGAATTATATCATAACAATCATCAATGATTTAAAACAAATCCCAAGAACGAAGGTCCGTGAGGAATCATGAGCACCTACGGCACATTATGATGATGATTAGATCCTGTGAATTGCCAAAATGCCAACATTCTTATCCGTCTCCTTTCTTCTCAATCAATCAGTCATGTGCCTTGCCGGAAAGCGTGGGCGGTCATGACTAGCCATTTAACTCGGTCACCAGAGTCGTGGATCAGCTCAGTGTTCCTGTCTCGTCCTTGTCATGTGGCCAAGCCATCCAGGTATTTTCCTCTCGGTCTTCCTCTTGGTCTGTTCCCTTCGATCTTGCAGTTGTCACTAAGTTCTCCTATCCATTTCTTCTCATAACATGTCCAAAAAATTTTGACTGTCTAAGTCTAATTTCTCTAATCAATTTACGATTTTCATGTGCCTCCTGTAGTACTTGGTCATTGGTTTTTCTGTCTGTCCATGGTATTCTTTGCATTTTCCTCAGAAACCACATTTCTGCAGCCATCAGATGTTTTTCAGCCTGACTGCTCATTGTCCAAGTTTCACATCCATACAAAAGAACAGGCTCTGTGTATCCCCACAACACTCTTTTTATCGTTTCAATTGACATCTCTTTATTGGTCAGAATGTATTTCATCTTGCTAAAGGATACTTTCGGCATGGCGATTCTTGTTCTAATCTCTTCAAGGCATCTCTCACCAGATGTTATGACTGTTCCGAGATAATTGTACCTGCAAAATACCAACACAAAATACTTGTTGAAGAATATTCCCATTTACTTGTATATTACATTGTGGTACTTCGTTCTTCCTAGTGACGACCATAACCTGTGTCTTTTCAGAATTTAATTCTAACCCAAGTTGCTCACTGTGTACAACAACCGCATCTACCAATTGTTGCAGATCCTGCTCATTGTCTGCAATCAACACTGTCTCATCCGCATATCTAATATTATTGATGTTTCGTCCGCCAATGCTGATTCCATTTATATCTTCTACATTTCTGAAAATATTTTCACTGTATAGAGAAAAAAGATCTGGAGACATTAGCTAATTTGGAGTTTGCCGTCATTCAGTTTTGACCATAATGCCGCTCGATATTTCAATCAGGCATAGAGAAGTTGAGAAGTCCTGATCGTTCGGGTCCCATCGATTGACGGACGTCGGTCGCGGCGATTGGGCAATCTTGAGCATAGCCTACGATGGGTAGCGTTGTGGTGTTCTTCACACGCGTGATCCGGGACTGTTTCCGGATCCGGTCAGGGATATGCACTGCTGACGAGCTCAAACAAGGGCGAAACTCGAGTATAGTGCTTCCATATTGACGTGGATAGGCCTTAGGTTCATACCAGAATGCGATCGGCGTTGCCAGTAGTGGGTTGTGCTCAATATTTTGATATTTCAATCAATCAATTAATCAATCATGTACCGTCTCCGCAATGAAGGTTGGTTACAATGGATCTCCAACACTGTCTGTTTCTCACCCTGACTGTACATTCTGTCAGGCTGATGCTCGTACATCTCTAGATGTTATCCTCCCACTTGTATTGTGTCTCTCTTGCTCGCTTGCCCTCAACCTTGCCTTCCACTATGGTTTTTTTAAGAGTATCATGTCTTTTAACGTGGCCAAAATATTTCACTTGTCTCCTCTTTATTTCTTTCATCAACTCTCTCTTCATTCCCAGTTTTTCTAGGACCTCTACATTTGATTGTTTTTGTTCCCATGAAATACGACATATTCGTCTGTATATCCACATCTCCAGGGCTTCAATGCGACTTTCTAGCTGCTTGTTTAATGCCCAGGCTTCCGCGCCATACAGTAGCGTTGAATATACGAAGCGATTGACAATTCTCATTTTTAATGCGTTACTCATCTCTCTAGATGTTAATACTGATTTCATGCCGTTGAAAGCATTTTTGGCCATTCCCTTTCTCTTTTTGATTTCCATTTCACTCCTGTCGTCATCTGTTATTATATGTCCAAGATAGAGAAAATTGTTACTTGTTGTAGTATCTGCATATTTACTGTGATGTTCATTGGTGACCTTTCCTTTTCACTGGTAATTATCATAGTTTTTGTTTTTTGGATGTTAATATCTAAGCCACATTCTGCACTTTGCCTGTTTACTTCTTCCACTAAGTCTTGCAACTCTTGCTCACTTTCTGCTAGTAACACGGTATCGTCAGCATATCTAAGATTCTTTATGATGCTTCCACTGATGTTAAGTCCATCTATCTATGCTCGAACGAACGAATGAACGAACAAACTTTATTTTCGAAGGGTAACAAATTGGGCACGCAGGCTCGTCTTACATTCGGCCCTTCCAATCACCCATCTTTGGTTCATCAGTGCATAGTGCATTCACATAGGAAAAACAAACATGGTCAAATGAATGTTGTAAGCATAAACAATGCATGTTACCATGTTATGAGACAAATCCCATACCCACCCACCCATCTATCCATCCGCGAGTCCTCCACACACACACATCCACCACCCAACCACACACACACCCACAGTCACATACATGACCCCATTCATCCACGCATCCCCCAACCAACACATCCCAAACACACCCCCACATACATCATCTCCCTACCCACACACACACATCTCCCACCCACCACACATCCCCCATCCACCCACACACGCAGGCACACATGCATGCAACCACCCATCCATACCCACACACACATGCTCCACCCATCCCATAACCTACCAACACATCCACACACACACATATTTCCTTCAACTCACATATCCTGCACTTACCCACACACAAAACCCGAACCCACCCACACGTCCCCCACTTGCACACATATCACCCACCACACATCCCCTCCCACCCCCAACCTACACACACTACCCTCCCACACATCCTCCACCCACCCACTCGCCAACCATCTCACCCCGATCTCCAACCCCAATCACACATCCCTAACTCTCTCACCTACTCTACAGTGATGTACATGTGTTCATGTTATAAATTATAACATCAATTTGGATTCAAAATGGTAATATGAACATGAGATTACACAAAATAGATGGAATAGCATGTTACATGACATGCGTGCGCTTAAACCTCTCTCTCTCTCTCTCTCTCTCTCTCTCTCTCTCTCTCTCTCTCTCTCTCTCTCTCTCTCTCTCTCTCTCTCTCTCTCTCTTTCTCTGTCTCTCGCTCTCTTCTCACCAACACACACCCATAGACACTCACAAACAATGTGCGCACACATACACCCACATTAACAAATCCATTCTTCCACTGTCTCTCTCTCGTTCGCTCACTCCCCCCTCTCTCTCTCTCTCCCTCTCTCTCTCTCTCTCTCTCTCTCTCTCTCTCTCTCTCTCTCTCTCTCTCAATCACTATTTCACCCATTAAGTCACTCTCTCCATCTTTCATTTACTCAGTATCACACTCTCTTTCAATCTCTCACACACAGACAGACACACACCCTCTCGCTTTCAAATACACACTACCTCGTATATATACGAAAGCATAAACACATACACATACTAGCATACACACATTATACACACGCAAGTACACACATATACCCACGCACACATACACACATCCACACCCATACACAC
This sequence comes from Cepaea nemoralis, assembly GCA_014155875.1. NCBI lineage: Eukaryota > Metazoa > Mollusca > Gastropoda > Stylommatophora > Helicidae > Cepaea > Cepaea nemoralis. The sequence continues at coordinate 7,516 of JACEFZ010025888.1, forward strand.
ATACTTACACACACACAAATACACACTCCCTCGCATACACTGCATGCATGCACACATACACACAAACATGCACATACATACACGAACATTATATATATATATATATATATATATATATATATATATATATATATATATATATATATATATATATATTATATGCACATACGCACATATACACACGCACATACAAATAAACACACGCACGCATGTACGCACACATGTACGCACACATAAACACACATATAAACATACACACAAGCACACATACAAACACACATTTACACACACTTGCACATACACCCATACGCACATTCAGACGTGCACACACATACACCCACATACACATACATAAACACACGCATACACACATATGGACACACGTACACACCCACCCATCCACGCACACACTTACTCACACATACACGATGCCTCATATAATCTCACCCTCTCACTCACACTCACTCATTTACTCTCTAAACCACACACAGTCGAGTAAAAAATATAGCATGGTCTTTACATGATGTTGCAAGTAACGCCAACGTTTATTGTCGTTTCGTTATTTACAAAGCAATGTTACATTTAGTAGTTTGCCATTGCTTTCTGAAAGAGAAACCAACATTTAAGACCAACTGGGCAGTGAGTGAAATAAAATCACCACTCCGCCGTCAGCAGAGAAAATGTAAACACGAGCCTGTAGGCCACGCCGACCACTCATGCTAAAGTATTTTAGGCAATATGTCTAGTGTTACTGTATATAGAATGAGCCACTTTAGAAGAGAAACGCAGTAACTTGATTTTATAACGAAGACACAAACAATAGATAGCACGATTTATTGCCTGGCTTATTTCTCTGCATCTCGTCAGGTACATGCTGCAGAAACCACACAACATAAAGTGAAACAACTAGATAACCCCTTCAAGCTGAAATATACACATGTTTGCACAGTAACGTAGATTGTCTACCACGATAATTTTAAACAGAATAACATGTATTTCTGCTCGCACAAAGCCGGCTTATGTAAATTAATCATTATGGCTTCTGCAAACTTTAACAAGTGACTACTTTGTGTGTTGAAAAACAAACGGAAGTTACTGTGTTTCTCAATGACATGGCGGCTGTCAAGCAGATGCCTCGTGTTCGACTAAGCGGGGGTGTTCCTTTGTGTCGGCCTACCTAGGCTACCATCGCCTGTGTGTGGTAGCTTGTCAGCCCAGTTGGGAATGTGTTCAAGAACCCTGCTGTGTAACTGCCGCTCTGTTCTGCCGATGTAGGTGGACACTGCACCTGCATGTAAATTAGTAAATACAATTAGATTTGGCCTACAAAGGTACATGTTCATTTACAGGTGGGGTTGGAATTGTGTGGTTCTGTACCTGATAACTGGAGTTGCAGCACAGGATGTTCGGGGGACTGCTGTGTTGAGCCGGTCTTGTAGACGTTGCATTACCTCATCCCCTCGGAATGTTAGCTGGATGAATACCTTGAGTTTTGGAACTGTAATTTCTTCTGGTTTTGGTTTGGGCTGTTGGCAGTGACGCTTTGTAAATCCTGTGGATACCCATTCAGATTTAAAGCATTCTTTAGAGTTTCAACTTCAAGTTTCAAAATTGAAGAATGCCTTACACCTGAATAGGTGCTTCACAGGATTTATAAAGCGCCACTGCTGACAGCCCAAAACAAAACAAGAAGAAACCAATGTTCCTAAACTCAAGATAATCATGCAGCTAACCTTCCGATGGGATGACGTAATGCAACGTCTACAGAACCGGCTTATCACAGTAGTCGGCCGAACATTCTGTGTGCAACTCAAGTTATCAGGTACTGAACCACAAAGATTCCCACCCGAGCAGTAAAAGAACCTGTAACTTTGTACGCTAAATCTAATTGTATTTACTAATTTACATGCAGGTGCCAGTCCACCTACATCGACAGAACAGAGCGTTAGTTACACAGCAGGGTTGTTGATCACATTCCCAAATGGATTGGGAAGATACTACATACATGCGATGGTAGCCTAGGTAGGCCAACACACCGGAACATCCCCGCTTCTTAGATCACGAGGCATGTGCTGGACAGATGCCATATGATTGAGAGAGACAGTGCCTTCCGTGTGTTGTTCAACACACAAAGTAGTCACTTGTTAAAATGTGCATAAGCCATAATGATTAACCTAAATAAGCCAGCTTTGTGCAAACAGAAATGCATAATAGTCACTTTAAAATTACCGTGGCAGACAATCAACATTATTGTGCCAAATGTGTATATTTCAGATGAAGGAGTGTGGTATGTTGGGGAGGAAGGTGCACTGCCCACTGAAGCCTACCCCGTTATGAAATTAATGGGACTTATTTCATATGGCGTGGACAGGTCGCTGGAAGTCAAAGTGACCCATAGTAGCTCTGGGTATCTAGGGATGTCTCGGTTATATCGATGGTTCCACTCCAATTTTCACCTTCCCAATAGGAATAATGAGAACCGAAAATGTCTAGCTCATTGATTCCCACCTGTATCCATTTTCCTTAGATCGTGAAACGGTTACAGGAAATATATATATATATATATATATATATATATATATATATATATATATATATATATATATATATATATATATATATATATATATATATAATGTAAAGTTCTCCCTTATGAATAATTTGGAACCTGGGAGCTTACAACAGACCAGGAATTTACTGACTGTTCGTTGTTACCCAGCCACTTTCCATTCCAAATTCGTCAATGTTGTTTAATAATAATAAAACATTAAACACATATGAAAAGTTTTGGCACATCACAAGGTACTTGAAAAGATGGGGAGGTAAATTAATATCTGTTTATTTACTACAAATCATGTGTATAAAGAAGCAATTGGTGCATCTTTAAAACATAAACACCACATCAGTATACACAGTTTGATGAAGCATAATGTCCATTGTAGATCATTTGTACACAACTGGGTTAATGAGTGAGTTAGTTCAAAGAATGACACACTGAGCCCCTCCACAGTTATTCTCCTACCAATGTCTGATCGTTTAAATACTTGATTATGTTTAGGATATAAGGATCCATGTTCTTCTGAAATAAAAATACTCTAACACAATAGACTTGAGTTTAATTGCTCTAAAATTATCAGTCCTTGGTATGTTCATATGAGTTTGTCAGATGTTGACTTTATTCATCTTAGGTTGGTGGTGGTGTGTAGGTATGACATGATGGATTTGATAGAACGTCCAGGTAAAAGTTAGCACTTAGATATTCGCTAGAGACATTGGGCTGGCTGTCCACTTTGAAATGTTTTAACCATATTGAGCACATATGTCGATTCTCGGAATAACAAATTCATTTATGGTAACTCATATTTCCAAACCAGGGCTGCATAAAATTTTAGTTTGCCAGTTTACAGTTCCTGTTCAATTCTTTCTTATTTCTTTTGCCATTTTCTTTCCTTTACTTACTATTCTAAACAGGGGTGTGCTAATCTGAATAATACCTCCCTATGCTAATCAGTAGTTAGAATGCATGAAAGCATATCCTCCTTTACTTACTTTTCCAAACAGGGGTGCAATATTTTAAATGATATTGCCAATGCGGGTTAGTAGTTACAATGCATGAAAGCATAAGATGAATATCTTCATTCTTAATATGGTACAAGTATTGTTATGTTCATGAAATGCATATCAATTTACAGAGGAAGTACTCATTGAGAAATTTCACTCCGCCTCTCACCCATGTACACATAAATATAGATACGAGAAAACAAAGTACAAGCCCTTTCTCTCATAACAATGCTAATCTTCTTTATCTTCGTTTGCCTGGGTGCATGAACATTTATTCCCTTTCAGCCTAAGCTGAGGACAAGGTTTGGTGTGCCTAATCTAGTTTGTTAGCTTGACATCAGTTCGACAAGAGTGCGGTATGCTATAGTAGTCATTATGCATCTCTGTACGAAATATATCACAGCAGTTTACTACGCTGGACCTGATTACAATGCTTACCAGTTTTGCACATAAATCTCTTTCAACGCCACGAACACATAAAGACAGAAGGGGGAGACATTCGTTCTCTCCTTCTCTCATTCCTATGTGTTGAAGATTGGCTGTAGATTAGGGGGAAGCAGTGGTCGGCACAGACGTGACAGCTTGTCTTTTCTAAACCAGACTCTTGCATGAACTAAGAGGTTATAAGGTTTTATATTAAGAACATCATCAAAGTGTCCAGACTTGCCTCTTCCTACAGCTTAAGATTTAATGCACATCAAGGCACTTCTCTAAAAGCTCGAAGACGAAATTACGATGTCTTAACACAGTGATGGAAGTTTCCGCCGTTTGCGGTAGCAAGGACAAGAATGTGCGGCTATCTTAAAATTGAAAATACATATTCTTAAGTACTGGAACGTAATACACACACATCTCACAGAGACAAAGCTTTACCTGCACTTGTACGTCTTATGACAATTAAATATAATCCACTTAAGCTCTCTTACCATTGAATTGTGAGGGACATCAAATTAACATTCTCTGATATGGAAAAACACATCTGGTCCTCACGTAATTTTAACCTGAATGTGCGCGTTTAGGCGTTGGGCTATCCCAGAAAGCATTTGGGCACGCCACAAAGGTTATCCCTCTCCAATCATCTCTTGAGTTTCGAACGCTGACCTGAGTGTCAAGATGATGACATATCTATATTTAGAGCTGATGTGATCAAGTATAATGCTAAATAAGTGTGAGGCATGTTCAAACGTCACGTTTATGAGTGGTGGTGCAACATTGGAGCGAATTATGTGTGATAAAAATGTCACAAGGAGTTATCTAGTTCTTTCACTTTATGTAATGTGAATTCTGCATAAGTACCTGACGAGATACAGTGAAATATACCAGGCAATAAATCGTGCAATCTATTGTTTGTGTCTTCGTTATTCAAATTCACTACGTGAAAACATTGTTTTGAACATGATTTGTCTCACAATTTATTGTCCAGTCTTAATATTAGCCGGAGTCTAGTTTAGTTTAGTTTTTTTTTTTTTTTTTTTAGTTATAGCTTTTAGTTTTAGTCGACGGATCAACTGCACGGCACACTGGTGTAACCCATGAGTGCTCCGTTCTACTCCTAACTCAAGCCTGAGTCCGGAGAATCTCAGGCCAGTGCACGAAATCCGTAGCACCGGCGAGGATCCTGAAATACTTTGGGTAGATATTTAACTCGAAATTTTGACCGGGCAGCGCCGTTAGGCTACTCTTTTTTCGATTTCCAAATGCCAAGGGATATTCTGCGTGGGCAACACTACACACGGACGTCTTATCTCACTTCCCAGAGACAAGAGGAAATGTTGGACTAGAAGTCCACGTGAATAAGTGAAAAAATCTCGGCCCTCACCGGGGCTTGAACCAGAGACCTCCAGCACTCGAGGCGGACACCATATTTCGAGGCCACTCTGCCCCCCAAATTCAGTCGGAGTCATGGTAGGGTAGTGGCTAGACGCTAGCCTAAGGTAGACGATGATCTTGGGATGATGGAAATGTGTTTAAAAATTGTCCTGGGCTGTCAAGTCGACTCAGCCTAAGATGAGTACTAAGGAATTTCTCGGGAAATAAAGGCGGCCTGTGTGATACTGACCACTCACACATCAAGTGCCGATTGATTTATACAGATATTTGTTTAGTACAGTAAGTCAAATATACGACAAGGCGTGTAAAAGGGTCAATTACTTTACCTAATTTACCATTACTGTGAGATATAATATGCTACATTCATATGAGAATGTAAGGCTTCATACGCTCTGATCGTTTCGAATACGTATCCAGCCACAGAAAAAGATAAAGATAAGTAACTTTTAAATGTATATTTTGATTTAGTGTTTTTCATGTACTTGTGTCAGTGTGTGTGTTAATACGAAGGAGTTTATGTAAACACAGGGTAATAGGACATGGTGTAAGAATCCATTTATTCATCCATAGGTCTAATGATAACAGTGGCGTGATGTATTCTCTTCTGCATTGCTTTTTCTTCACAGATAATTCTCAGAAATTGTGGAAAAATGGCTGGTGATATTTTGCATGCGGCTGGGTCGACCTCGGAGTCTCTATTCTCGGAAAAATGGCCATGCCTCTGTTGGATATTGAAGATGGCAGGTACACTAATCACTTGGCCACAGCGGCGTATGGACGTATGGTAGTAAGACGTCAGGAAAGCCTGTAATTGGTGTGAGGTAGCGTATAGTGCCATATATGTGTAGAACAATCGGCACTCGATTGGTAATGTGGTCAGTTTCCCGTGGCTGTCTTTACATCCCTGGACATGGCATGTCACACATGATACGTTGGGGCAGTCTACGAACTTAAGCCAGTGAAACAAAACACTCGTCTTTAAAGGGGATGTGAACCGATGACAAATTAACAGTCACGTAGACGTGCTAGCCACTACGCCGCCCTTGCCACCTATGGTCCAATGAATCCCTGATTGTTTTAAATGCTTATTAATAATGTTATCAACGAACGTGTGGGAAGAAAATTATTCTGTGCGTAACGCTGCTTGTCCGTCAATCAATCAATCAATCAATCAATCAATCAAACAATCAATCAATTAATAATAATAACAGTAACAATAATACTATTAATACATGCGTACGGGACACGAATGTCTCCTTAATTATTGAAACACATTGTACTTAGTATCACTTAATACAAATTATGATATAACGTTACACAAGACACATGTTAAATTTGCTCTTCTGGCAGTTTATTGCTAGAATAACACGAAATCAGTAATCTTGTTTTAAACATTTCTCTAAGGCACTTGACTGCGTAAAATATGTTGATTTATGGAACATAATCAAAGCAATTTTGTTTAATATATATATATATCATTAAAAATATTGTACAGTGAACTAAAGGCCGCTATGTGAATATGCATATGCTATGATTAAGCCGACTCAATCAATCAATTAGGTGCCGTCTCCACAATGAAGGTTGACTGTAAAACATTGTCTGTATCTCGCCTTGACTGTACGTTATGTCAGAATGATGCTCGTCTATTTATTGATATTATCTTCCCACTTGTATCGTTGTCTACCTCTTGCTAGCTTGCGCCCAACTTGGCCCTCCAGTATAACGTTATTATAAGAGTGTTTTGTCTTTTAACGTGGCCGACATATTTAACTTGCCTCTTTTTTATTTCTTTCATCAGCTCTCTTTTCATTCCCAGTTTTTTTTTTTTTTCCTGGAACCTCTGTATTTGATTGTTTTTGTTTCCGTGAAATACGACACATTCTTCTGTATATTCACATCTCCAGGGCATCTATTCGACTTTCTAGTTGCTTTTTCAATGTCCAGGCTTCCGCCCCATACAATAGTGTTGAATATACGTTAACATTTGACAATTCTCATTTTTGATGCGTTATTGATCTCTCTAGACGTTAATACTGATGTCATGATGTTGAAAGCATTTATGGCGATTCCTATTCTATTAGCCGACTGGTTTCATATAAAACAGGAAATCAGAAAGTATTTGAACCCTCATTTGAGTAGCTTATATCATTGAAACATCAATATAAATGACGGAGAAACTAGTGGCAGACAATATGTTACATTCGTAATCAAAGGAGTAGAAATTAGTTAACTTCGATATGCTTATATCACAATATCACTGTTAGCAACATAACTGGGAATTGAAGTCAGTAAAGGTGTAAACTGAAAAAAAAATACATAATGATCGTTTCAATACAACGATGGCAGTTGGTAAGACCGAAAGGATACGAACTTTCGTTCTTAAACTTCTTGTGTGTTGATCCTGAAGTAGCAGTTCAACCCCTACACTGATCAGTAAGTTTAAAATTACCGTGGTAGACTATTGAAATGTATGTGTGAATATGTGTACATTTCAGTTCGAATGATTTATCTACTTAATTTTCGTTTATGTTGTGTGATTAATACAATATATAGCTAATGGCATGCAGCGAAATACCATACAATAAATTGTACACTCTATCGTGTGTGTCTTTGTTATTCAAAAAGAAAACACACTAGTCTATATACACACACAAGTTAAATGTTTGTTGAAAACATACAGACACTCGAGCGGAGATCATTGCAGGGAATGCATGGCTCAAAGTCAGAGTCAAAGCAATGACAAATTATATATTGTCGCCGATTTGTTATCATTTTAGTAGTAGTATAGTGTGTTTGACAGTATGATTGCGTGATCATGTAAAACAATGTGAACCATGTAATCAGAAGATAAACGGTATATTATGAAAGAATCGTTATCCTGTCATCCTTCAGTTTCGTAATGCCATACGTTATCCATGACCATGCAGTTGGAATTGTAACATGATACATAGCAACATCATCATGACCCTAACAACTACATCATAACACAGTCTACTCATGACAGTCGCCGATAACGAGATCATCCAACACTCTGAGTTAGTACTACTGGAGAATTTAGAGATACCTGGCACAACTCTAGATAATTCAGCACAATGGATTAAACACTACTTTGTTAACCTAGAAAAATGCCACACAACTCTAGATAATCCAACACTGTGAATTAGTACTACAGGAATAATTTACAGAGACGTCATAAAGTTATATCTGAAGAAGACAAGCGCGAATAGCGATGTGAATTATCACAATATAATTAACAAGGACTAGTAAGGGTAGTAAAGCGAGAATACTACTATTACTCACAAGAAGCATAACTATGAAGTATGAGTAGTTTTAAAATACACGCATTTGAGGCCTGGCTAGTGCATGGAATACGTATAACAGAATGCAAATATCCTTGTGTCGTCTAAGGGACAAGGCACGATCACTTGGGTATAAAAATTACTATAATAGTATTTTATTAATGCTAACGACTTTCCTTCCTGACCATTATAACATTAAACGTTTACGTCGTTGATTGGATTTTCACATATTATGCTTTGGCTCTTCTCCTAAGTACACTCGACAGAAAATACGCCTAAAGGTCTCTCTATATTTTGTACTCATCCTGTAGTATATAAAAATATTTGATGAGGAGTTAATAGATTCAAGTACAACTGCAAAACCACCTACCACAAAAGTTACGTTGATATTTTTACCACCGACAGCGAAACTGTGCTCGAAGCTTATGATGAACATAACAATGGATGCTGGAATAAAGCAAGCGATAAACAGCGCTGAAATCATCACTACCATCTTAGCCACCTTCTGATGACGAACAGAGACGTCGTCTTGTATCGTCGACGTGGCTCGCCATTGTGTTCTCTTCTTTAAATTGATAACCAATATTGCAGTGCAGGTAGAAATAACAATGAATGCAACAAAAGGTAAGATGAAGTTGTTTATGGCAAATGTTATCTTCTCAACCGGTTCTCTGTCTAATGACGACACAAGCGCTAGTAGAGTTCTGTTTTTGTGAGCCATAAAAACCATGTCCAGTTTGTTGACCACGTAAATAGGAGCAACAGTTGACATGAGGACCACGAAAACACAAATCACTAGGATGGTTACTCGTTTCGGTGTGATAATACTCTTCACCTGAAGAAAAACAATAGTTAACGTATTGCTAAAACACGACAATTTTAGTTAAGATAAGCTGTTGTGAATTATAGAAATAAAGCGATAAATCATCGTCATCATAATGTGCCTTGTCGATAAGCTTGGGCGATCATGTTATGCAATCTCGCACTATCACCAGAGACATTGATAAGCTCAGTATTCTTGTCTCGATCATGCCATGTCGTCAAGCCATCTATATATTTACTTCTCTGCCTTTTCCTTGTTTTTCTCCCCTCAATCTTGCCAGTTGTCACCATATTCTCCCATGTATGTTTTCTTGTAACAGCGATAAATAAGTAGAGTAGGCACACAGTGACACCACCTATTACAAATGTTGTCTATATTCTCATGTGAGTGAACACGTTAAGGTGTAATTAAACTCTTACAATATGCTAGCCACTTCTCCGAAACCAAAACACCAATGTCCGTTATGTTGTTTTTCTTGGCGCTCGCTCGCTTTGAACATAAGCGTAGCCCATACACAGTACTTCTAGTAGTGCTGGACTGAATTTTGTGTGTGGATTAGCTTTCCCTATTAACAGTGTCCCTCGCCATCAGGCGAACCCACTCCGACTTCAGAGATATTTGTAATTTACGTCCCCGAGTCAAGGACGATAAGTCAACATTTTAGTCAACTTTCCGGTGTAGGGCTTGAACCCCTTACTTCGGCATCAGCACACCGTATGTTTAAGAACACACGTTCTTATCCATTCGGCAATGATTATCTACCAATGTCCATTTGATTGTAATGTTTTGCTCTTTGGTCGCAAACACTGGCCTATACGTAATATGTTATTATTATGTGTATTTGACACGTGTGAATAGACAGTGTAAATAATCACACAGATACGTTTACAAGCAAAATGTAAATACAATAAATATGAACAGACATGCATTAGATAAAGAAAAAGTGTAGTGCAAGAAATGCAATGAATATATGTATCGGAGTAAACACACAATGTTTTGAGAACATATGAACAAATAAAATATTGTAATAATAAATAATTCTCTCTCTCTCTCTCTCTCTCTCTCTCTCTCTCTCTCTCTCTCTCTCTCTCTCTCTCTCTCTCTCTCTCTCTCTCTATCTATCTCTCTCTGTCTCTCACACACACACACACACACATATATATATATATATATGTGTGTGTGTGTGTGTATATATATATATATATATATATATATATAGTATATATATATATATATATATATAGCGAATGCCTACTTCAGACTAAACTTTCTCGAAGGAAGAATAACACAAGTTTTATTGGCCGTATACACATCAGTTAATTCCCTTGTATAATAAACATCAAACAGTATCATAATATCGTACTGACTATCAGTGCTACTGGGATGTAAACATACACACATTTCCAATTGTCACAATTACTGGAGTGTAATCATACATACATGTCCTCTCGTTACAATTACTGGAATGTACACATGCACACATGTCCTGTCGTTACAATTACTTGAATTTAAACATACACATTTCCTGTCATAGTGCGGAACGTCAATACATAATGCACACTAACCTTTAAAGGGGCTACTATGCACACACATCTCTCTAATGTGATGAGTGCTGTGATCCAACTGGTCACTCGAGTGAAAGTGATGTGTGGGATTCCTGCGACCAGGTAGAAGACGCCCATTGCTTCGAAAGGCAAATCAGCAGAAACGAAAGCCGGCGTGACTGAGATATTTGTGTAGATCAACGTTATGAGACAGCCGAGGTCGGAGACAGCTAAGGCTAAATATTTACAAAAGAAACATGAGACTGGCGTACAATTAGTACATACATCTGCACACACACACACAGACACACACACACACACATGTATATATATATGTGTGTGTGTGTGTGTGTGTGTGTGTGTGTGTGTGTGTGTGTGTGTGTGTGTGTGTGTGTGTGTGTGTGTGTGTGTGCATTTTCTATCTAGTTGGATGCAAACTGAAAAAGATGTGCAGAAATAAGTTGGCACTTGTACCCACTCCTCGCCAGGTTCTAAGTCTCAAGTGAACACACCTGTTGAAGAATGTCTTCGGCTTGACCCATCCACGACCGTCCTCTTTTTAACCTGCTGCCTTTCGCCTTCATAATTTCACTATGCAGTGGATGTTGTGTGTTTGCGTAAACTCTGAGGTAGGCAAGTGCTCTGCAAACTTGTATTCTGTCATCAATGGATGGAAAATCAAGAAGGTAGCGCATCGCCCTGCATGCTGTGCCTCCAAGAATAATGCGCATAGCTTCATTCTGTATCCTTTCCATCCTTTCTATCTGCTTACGGCTGAGCGTCAGGATTGCCATTGCATACTCCAAAACATAAGACATAGATGGCACTGATCACAGTTTGCTGCCGCCATCACTTGCATCACAGCCAAAACCCGCTTGGCCTTTGTTACCTCCTGGTTTATGTGCTCATTATAAGCAAGGCTTCGATCAAACCGTATCCCTAGGTAATTCATTGCCTGCGTTCTGTCCACCCTCTCTGAACACAGCTTTACAGTTGGTGTTGGAGTGTTGACAATATGATTATTCAACGAGAACCAAGTCACTGTTGCCTTTGTTGGATTTACCATTGCCCCAGCTTCATCACGCCAAGTACTTATGCGATTGAGTTCGGATTGTAGTTCCACAACAACCTGATCTCTATCCTTATCCTGATGATACACTAAAACATCATCGGCATATGACAATGTCCTACCAGGTCCAGTGATCTGATCACTGGTGATTCTCACTGTGTAGGCCTTGAACAGTACCGGAGATAATTTTGATCCCTGTGGTAGGCCAGGATATATTGTTGATGGTTCCGAAGTCCAACTGCCACATCTAAAAACTACTTTCCGTTGGAAGAGGGCTGCAGCGATCCAACTAAGGAGAAATGGACTTATTTTGAGTTCAACAAGCTGAAGCATTAAAAAATCCAATGGTACTCTGCTGTACGTGTCCTCAAGATCAATCGCTGCAGCAAAGATTTCAATGCCTGAGTGGAAACCTTCATAGACATCATGGGCAAAAACTGCTGCATTAGTCCAGGTTTCTCTTTTTGGACGGTACCCACCCAGCGTAGGTGGGAAAACACCTTGCCTCTCTAGCTGGCGTGATATTTTCCTGGCAATTAACTTCTCCAGCAGCTTGCCTATTGTATTCTGCATGGTTATAACTCGATATCCCTGAATTTTTGCGTGGTCTTTGCCAGGCTTCGGCAAGGGAATCGGATATCTGTGTAACCACTCCTCCTTTATTCTAGCACTCCCTATACTGTTGTTATACATGTCTGCCTAGTTTCTCTAGCTCGTTGTCGGTACACCTATTGATGTCGTCGTATCTTATGCCATCAGACCCTGGAGCGCTGTTTTTTATCGTCGAAGCACAGCCTTGATTTCTTTCACTGTCACTTTGTCTTCATCCGAAATGTTCTGGGCCTTGCACCTGTCTGAAGTGACCTCCTTGGGAAGATTTCGGCCTCCCATGTCTGTCTGGTTGCTCTGCTCTAGATAGCGTTCAAAGAGGGCTTTGCCCTTGTCCTCGTCAGTCCCTGTCCTCAGACAGAAATATGATTTCTAACATTTACTAGCGTTGTGATCATTTAAGACAAAGACGATGCAGATAGTGATGTCTATACGTATGCCTAGTACAGAATCATAGATATGTTGTATCAACATTTATAGATCTAATAAATCTAGCATTATATAAAATGATGCAAGCGTTTTGCAGGATGATGCAATCAACCTCCTGTTGATGCTCTTGTCATGTTTACGTTCAGCTGTTTGCCATTGCTTTCTGAAAGAAATGTCAGTGTTAAAATTCAACTTGTGGTGTAAGGGAAGATTCCACTACCTCGTTATCAGAGCACATAAAATTTAAGAGTGAGCGCTCTAAACCTTTAGAGCAATCTAACAGTACATAGCATGGAAATTTAGATACTGCAGAGCAGATCTTCCTTATTGCTAAATATTCAAACTCCAATTAGTGCTCACCAAAATATAGCAATAATTCAGGATGTTGGCTTGAGCCTAGCCTGGGCCTGAGTGAGTACGGAGCTGAAGTGGAGCTACGTGTGGCGGTAAGATTGGAATCGATGGGATTGAGTGTGTGTGGATTCCGACAGTAGGATCATCATCATGGTGCTATGATGAGGGATCAAGATGGGAGTCCGATTTTTGGGTTTGGAATAATGGGTTCGCGGTGAAAGTGCGTGCAAAGTCCAGATGCAGGATGGGCGTTTTACGAAATTCAGAGTGGGTTCTAGGATGGAAGAAAGAGGTGTTGTTATAATATGATGCTGTCCATGCACTCAAACATGTTAGCCAAAGCACGGATAGTATATGCCATCATGAAAACATGATTAATAATAATAGACCACAAGTGGTTTGGGATGGGAACAACATTTCGATGCAGACATCGTAGAGGTCTACTAAAGCTTCGCGGTACACAGTTATATATCATTTAACACGATATATGTTTATTTTTGGTGAAAAGTTCATTTGATTTAACTCTATTTTAAAGTAAACAAAAACATCGTGACATGTCACTTTGCATTCATTCGATAGCACAACATTCTGGCATTCATTTTTTCAATTGCATGTATTTTTTTTTTGGGGGGGGGGGGGGGGGGGGGGGGGGCAATCCAGAGGTTTCCAGGATCAGAGATAAATTGTTAATTTCGCACTGAACAAGTATGCCAACACAGTCCATATAAGGAAGTCGAAGCTCCGGAGGTTTTTGTTCGCAATAAAGTAATCTGACAGCATATTGTTCCAAGGATGCTAAATGCCTATAAATAAATAAGTGAAATTCGACATTTCGAGTTGAAAATCTATCCAAATTATTACAGGATCCACGCCTGTGCTACGGAGTTCGTGCACTGAGCTGAGATTCTATGGACTCATGCTTGAGTTAGGAGTAGAACGGAGTACTTATGGGTTGCACTCGCGTGCAGTGATGTTGATCTGTCGACTATACTAAACTAAACTAAACTAAACTAAATAACTAAACACTTGCAGAAACAATACAATGGAGATGTTTGCATTATTAATGATTACATTAATTCGCATCAAAATACTGTACGAGCTGTTCAGCTTGGAAGCAATCACATGCAGAGATTATTTGAGGTGTTTTAATTGAGTAACAATAGGATTTTCATACTAAGCGAAACGGCAACAGGACATGTTGAAATGCATGAATGTATTGCTGTGAACTAAACGTGAACCCATAACCTAAACAATACGTCAATTTTTTTTAAAATGAAAGACAATAAATATTTTCTTGCGACTAGGAAGCAAATAGCATACGATATGTTGATCGAAAGACAGTTGACATGTTTTCGCCATTTGTAAGTTGGCTGGTTGGCGGATACTAAGGGAGACTGAGTTTAACTCCTGGATTACAAGTCGTCTCAACTGTAAATGCTTGCGCCTGATGTATTGAGTTGGGTATGGCGACTTTCTCCTGAGACACTACATAAACATGCTTTATCCACGTTATATGTGTTGCAGATCTCTACTTCGCCTCTCAGAGAAAAGAAACTAGGGTGTTTACGTGACTGGTATTGCCGCTTTATATCTACTGGGAGGTATATTATGCTGTTACTAGAATAGGAGTCAGTATTTACGTGTTAGGTCCACGTAGTTGATATACTGATATTTGGATACTGTGCTAGTCGTATATTCGTATAGATCAATCGGCACTCGGTGGGTTATTGGACAAATATCACGTCGGTCGCATTTACTTCCCAAGACATTCTTGGTACCCATTGTTTTTTTCTGGGTCAACCTGTGATCCCAGGCCAATACTGAAAAATATTGAATTTGTCCTCTTGCGGATCTAACCCATAACCTCCTGCTAGGCAGGTAAATGTCTACCACTATGCCACCGAGACAATAGATTCCAACCCAATGCCCAGATTGAAAAATCAAGTAAAAGTAGAAAGACAACATACTTATACCCAATACCCAAAAGGATTGTCATGTAGAAGAAGAAAGGCAACAGGCTTCAACCCAATACCCAAAAGGATTGTCATGTAGAAGAAGAAAGGCAACAGGCTTCAACCCAATACCCAAAAGGATTGTTATGTAGAAGAAGAAAGGCAGCAGGCTTCAACCCAATACCCAAAAGGATTGTTATGTAGAAGAAGAAAGGCAACAGGCTTCAACCCAATACCCAAAAGGAGTGTTATGTAGAAGAAGAAAGGCAACAGGCTTCAACCCAATACCTAAAATGATTGTTATGTAGAAGAAGAAAGGCAACAGGCTTCAACCCAATACCCAAAAGGATTGTTATGTAGAAGAAGAAAGGCAACAGGCTTCAACCCAATACCCAAAAGGATTGTTATGTAGAAGAAGAAAGGCAACAGGCTTTAACCCAATGCCCAAAAGGATTGTTATGTAGAAGACGAAAGGCAACAGGCTTCAACCCAATACCCAAAAGGATTGTTATGTAGAAGAAGAAAGGCAACAGGCTTCAACCCAATACCCAAAAGGATTGTTATGTAGAAGAAGAAAGGCAACAGGCTTCAACCCAATACCCAAAAGGATTGTTATGTAGAAGAAGAAAGGCAACAGACTTCAACCCAATACCCAAAAGGATTGTTATGTAGAAGACGAAAGGCAACAGGCTTCAACCCAATACCCAAAAGGATTGTTATGTAGAAGACGAAAGGCAACAGGCTTCAACCCAATACCCAAAAGGATTGTTATGTAGAAGAAGAAAGGCAACAGGCTTCAACCCAATACCCAAAAGGATTGTTATGTAGAAGAAGAAAGGCAACAGGCTTCAACCCAATATACAAAAGGATTGTTATGTAGAAGAAGAAAGGCAACAGGCTTCAACCCAATACCCAAAAGGATTGTCACATAGAAGAAGAAAGGCAACAATTTCAAACTCAACGCCCGGAAGGAAAGTCGTGTAGAAGAAGAATGGCAAGAGATTACAACCCAATGCCGTGAAGGAAAGTAATGTAGAAGAGGAAAGGTAGCATACTTCAACACAATTTCCAGATGTAATGTCACGTAGAAGAGGAAAGGGAACATACTCAAAACCAATACCAATAAGGAAAGTCATGTAAAAGAAGAATGGCATTACAAATGGATTACAACCCCATGCCCTGAGGGAAAGGCGTTTAAAAGAAGAAAGAACCAACTAGAAAATCGCCCACCTTACCCAGCAGGGTGATGTTTACGGGTTCCTTGAATCCCTGTTTGACAAAGCAGACGATGTTAATCACATTGGTGACAACTCCAAATACATCGATTATCTGGCACAGGAATGTCAGGACAACCCATGTAAATATCACTGCTGTGTGGTCATCAATGGTCAGGTAAACGCTACCAGTGTGACCCCCACTCGAGACGTTACTGCTGGCCATTGTCTCTGGGCTGAATATTGACGATCTGTTTAGAAATAAAAATTGTAGACACAAGTCAATATTAAATTTGTTTTTATTAATTTTATTTTGCATATGTTTTCACGCTTCTTGCCCGGAGCAAATATGTACTTATGACTCTTTATCATCTCTGCGATTTGCTACTTTGGTGCAGTTTGTGTTACTTATATTTTGTTTCCTAATGGTTAAAAAATCCTACAAGCATCTCCTTCTATCTTCCTTTACGTCTCTTGTCTAGTGTTTACCCACTTCTTATATCGATATACACTATGCATTCCATAGGACTGCAACGCCTTTATGACTGATCGTGTGATATTTGCAGCTCACTGTACCATACTGTGGGTACCAGAAAATGAATTGGGAAGTAAAGGCAACCGGTGTCTACCTAACTCAGTATCTACCTGGTGGCGATGGGTATATACACAGACGGATCTATCACAATATACGCAATACTTTTCACGGAGTGGAAAAGGACATATTACATTGTACTTATTGTTACAATCCGTTACGAGTTCACGTTGAGTGAACCTAAGCTGCGATTCAAGACCTGAAGTGTTGCTTTGACTATGTAATCATAATCAGTAGCGGAGAGGGTATACAGACATAGGTTGAAAAAACTACTGAAAGAGCATATGTTTAAGGGAGCCCATTTTATCCGGACTCACTTGCCATCGGACAAACGTACACCCGCTACTAGTCGTAATCATATTTGTTTAGTGTGTTTTTCAGGTCGTCTTTAAATTATTTTGTTTGTCTTCCCCTAGTTCTAAACCCAGACTTTTTCCGTCCTTTAATAGCAGTTGATCAGTCTTCATTTTCAAAAGATGCCAACACTAACTACACTGCGTGCACAGAGAATGTGTCTAGATTTACTTGGTTGTCTCTATTGGTCAAGATACATGTCGGAACACACGATATTTATGTCTATACGTTGCTGTTAGTAATAAACGCGAGTCAATTTAATAAAAGTTGAAAGACAACATAATACATAACCCTCTAGAATTGGAATGTGACTATCCAGCATCTTTCATGACTTTATTTGAATATGTATTCTCAAACAACCCTAAAGGATATGCAGGGCTGATTGTGGCTGTAGAGCACGCAATAAAAGTCATAAACTTTTTCTGAACTTGGGTTAAACGAACATAATTTCCACAAACAAACATTGTTACTTGTCACATTACAATTGTGGATTCTAGTCTTCACCGATGTCCAGGTTAAGATGTTCGTAAAGATGTACTTCGGGATATATCAAAAGATAATCACTGTGTTTCTTGTGCCTCCACTGCCTTCCAACTTCCCCGTGTTATTACATTGTATAAGGCAGTGGGTCAAGATATCTGTCCACTAACAAGAATACTGATGGCCACTGTAAATGTCAGTAAATGTCTGTTTACTAACTTGGAATTGTTCAGGCTGTCTTTGTTATGTTATCATGAAGCTGCGAATTGCTGTGCCCGCATTTGCTGTACTATAAGATAATGTTTCATAATGTAATACATAATTATGTGTCTGTGTCTGTAATTTGTGTGTGTGTGTGTGTGTGTGTGTGTGTGTGTGTGTGTGTGCGCGCGCGCGCGCGTGTAGCTTAGGCCGTTATCTAAAGATTTAACCAAACAAATATATGTCATTAGAGGCTGGGAGAAAATTGTCATCGCATGTTCCTAGACTGCAGAATCATTACTGCTTATATTTTATGAAAGTCCTCGGGGCAAGGTAAAGACGCAGTTATGCAGTCACTAAATACCACATGCCATCATTCAACTGTGGAATGACAACGTAACCCTGCCTCCGTTGTTATTTTAATAATACATTCGTGAGTATTATTTTAAGTTCCACCTGAACAGATTATGACTGTTGTTCTTACATATCAATAGTAATGAATTTGGCTCTAACAATTTTAGGAAAAGTAACATTTAGATGTTGGCAGAGACAAATACAGTGATTTTGCACCTTCTTGCATTTACTTCTTAGTATCTTAGTCACCATTCCATTATGCCACCAGTCATTGAGGTTAAAGTATAGCACCATAGTTGAGAATGAAAATGAGACGTTTTGAGATAACGCACACTCTCATGGTGAACAGCTAGCTATGTGAACTTCTCGGCTGATAGATAGCAACGTGTGCACACAAGCCAAATATATATGGGTGGGTGTGTGTGCGCTTGTAACAGTTTAGGTCATATGCATCGGCCTATATTATCAACTGTCTTGCGGGCTGGCGAGCTTGTGTGGCATATCTTACGATTGTCCACATCATGCATCAATGTGTGTGTTGCCACATTTCCGTGAAATATCAAAAGTTTGTTAAGCATCTGCCTCTTTCTCTCTTGACATAAATGTTCCCAGTTATCAAACCTTATTGTATCTTCTCATAATGTGGCCAGTAATAATGATTGTCTCTATTTTATACTTGTCATAAGTTGACGATGCATCTTAGCTCTGTAAAAACATGTCATTTACTCATTTTAACTGAACAGTTAATTGACAGCATTCTTTTGTGAAACAATACCCATGAGGTTTTAAAGCCATTGTTTGCTTATTTATAAACTTCCAATATTCACAGCCATGTGTTAACAAGGATTTGTTTTCCTTGTTCAAATTATGATGTTTATCCTTATTTCTTAGTTAGTTAGTCCTTCCTCTTGAGCCTAAGGCGGCGCATAGGGCAGAAGTCATGGCTCTCCATGTCCGGCGGTTCGCTGCTACCTATTGTAGATCTTGGATGTTCACTTGGCCGTTGAATGAGCCTTCTCTGATGATGGTTCTCCGCAGGGTCTCTTGGTCTTCCCCGTTTTCTTTTCCCTACTGGTGACCATAAGAGGGCTTGGTTGGAGAGTCTTGTCTTATCCAGTCAGAGTACATGGCCGATGTAGTTCCAACTGCGTCTTCTTATAAAATTGGATGCAATATCTTGCTTAGTTTCTTGTCTTATTTGCGTATTGGTTCTGAAATCTGTCCAGTGGAGGTTTATAATTCTTCTAAGACATTAGTTCTCAAAATTGTCTAATTTTTTTTAAATCTAAAGCTACCGTTTATTTCTAACTCTCACATCCATACTGGAATCACACAAGTGTTGAAGATTTTAAGTTTCGTATTTTTGCTGAGTGTCTTTGACTTTCAGATGTTTGACAGTTTATTGAAGGCACCAGATACCAGTGCGATTCTAGATAATATTTCTGGCGTTGAGTCCCCTGTAGATGTCATTTTGCTTCCTAGGTATGTAAAGCTGTTATGGTTGTTTAATTTGGTGTCGTCTGAACTGTTGGCAAGATCAATAGTTTTTGATTTTGCAGTGGTATTTTGGAGACCAATTTGTCCTGAAACATTTTGGAGATGGTTTATTTTCTCTTGGACATCTAGGTGTGTTGAATTTAAAAGCACTACGTCGTCGGCAAAGTCCAGGTCTTCTAGAATTTTGTCAACCCAATGGATACCCCTATTTGTGTTGCTTGTGCATTTGCGTATGACCCAACCGATGGCTATTCCAAAGAGCATCGGTGACAAGACACAACCCTGTTTCACTCCCGTTTCCACTGAGAACCAGTCAGAGTTGCCTGATTCTGTTCTCATGCAGCAACGTGTCTCCTTGTAGAAAGATTTTATGATGGTGATAAATTTGGTAGGGAAACCATAGATGTTAGGTAGATTCTAAAGCGAAGGACGGTGGATACTGTCGAAGGCTTTTTGAAAGTCGACAAAGTTGGTGATTAATTTCGACTAGAATTCTACAGTCTTCAATGACTATTCTAACTATGAAAATGTGGTCTATACATGACCGTTTTGGTCTGAAGCCAGCTTGTTCTTCTCTGAGCCATTCATCTATAGACTTTTTCAATCTCTCAAGTAACATGCTACAAAAATGTTTTCCTGGTACTGACAGTAGAGCCAGTTATTGCAATCAGACATGTCACCTTTTTTTTTTAGCAGTTTGACAATTACACCATCCTTCCACTGTTGTGGTGGGGATTCGTTTTGTCAGATTTCATTGATCAGCTGTAGCAAACGTTGTAAGGTATTCTCATCTGCTGCTTTGAGCTTTTCTCCTGAGATGTCGTCTTCACCAACAGCTTTGTTGTCTTCACCAACAGCTTTGTTGTTCTTCAATTTGTTAATAGCTGCTTTAATGTCGACCATGGTGAATGACTCACCGGAGGCATCTAGTGGGGGAATGGTGGTTTCTCCATCGAGGTTGGGAACACTGTAAGGCTGCTGTCTATTTAATATTTCTTTGAAATGTTTTGCCCATCGTTGCTTTTGGTGGTCATCAGATAACAGTAGTTTACCTTGTTTGTCTTTGATGGGTTTGTTTGGTGTGGGTGATTGATTGCATAGTTGTTTCATGATGTGGAATACGGATTTGTTATTTCCAGTTTTGGCAACTGATTTGGCATCGGGGGCCAGGCTGTGCATAAAGTTCTGTTTATCTTTTCGTGCGCTTGATTTCACCTCTTTATCCAACAGGTGGAGTATTTTTGCTTATGGGATTCAAATGCAGATGTGTCTTTTGTAGAAAGAAGTGTTAGTTTTGCTTGCTTTATTTCTTGTATCTTCGTCCAGGTGTTATCGTTTAGCCACTTCTTCTTCTGTCTTTGTACGTAGCCAACTGTGTTTGTTGCCGAATATAGCAAGGTCTCTTTCAGGAAATTCCAATTTTCTTCAATGTTATTTTCACAATTCGCATTGCTCGTTATACTTTCTTTGTTAGCGTAGATATTTTGTACCTCTGAGTTGAATGCGAGTTTGTGTTCTTTAGTCAGTAGAACATTGATTGTTTACAACATAAAACAACAAATGTTGAACAAACATCATCATTTTTAGACAAACAGTCCAGGCATTAAATCAAGATCTGCAGTAACACATATATAATTGTAATGACCACACTGAATTTCCAGAACAGGCATGGGAATAATTTTCAATATAAAAAACAACACATTAACCCCATTGTCCAAAGAAAAAAAACAATGTTATTACAAACAACACAACAGCCACTAATTGGTTCTGCTCTCTTTGACCCACTTTACATAGATAAAGCAGACAAATGGTCTAAGTTCAGAAAAACCAAACATATAAAATAATTGTTTCTCACACCATGTACAATTCTCATATTTGAAAAATTAATGAGATGGTGTCAGAATATTCAAACAAACCAACAACCACTAGTTGGTTTTACACTCAATGAAAAAAAAAACAGCTACTGACCTTACACATCCATGACATGAAATAACCACATAGAGAGCATAATTGGTACTAATAATTAAACTAATTATTTAATTATAGTCCTTTATCCTTAGGTGTTGCTGTCGGTTATTCTTCTCCAGTGCGAAGCAGATAATGTCCATATTTATCCGGGGACAGAAATAAATGTACTCACAGTTATGTTTTACTCATATTATGTCCACTGAAGTTGGCTGGTGAATATTTATAATCCATATTCTTCGGAAATAACTTCACATATCCCCTCCATGGGGCTGAATTCAAGAATCTTCTGTTGCAAGTGGCTCGGTGCCAGTGTGAAATTGAGGCCTTAGGTTGGTCATACCTTCAGGAGATGCATCTTGAGTCTGGCACAAGGATCTTCCCTATATCACCATATCCGATGAAAAGGATGACAGCCTTTCAGCTTCTCGGCTTCTGATATCCGAATCCCAATTATGTTCACAAAGATTTTTCACCCACCTAGTCTTAGTCTATAACCTATTCCACACTTGATGATGGCATTTAGGCTGACATGGGACCAGCAAAGAGTTCTGATTCAGTCATTCTCTTTCCAGTGTAGGACATGCAATGCTGTGAGCAATTCTTTCCTTTCATCTGGAACTATGTCCAGGATTGGTCTGCTGAAGGCATGGCACTGAAGAATATTAATTCCAACACACAAACTGGGAGTCGCAATCAATCAGATGATTCTTTTTGTTGCATGCATAGAGGCATTTACTCCGCTAGCTTCTTTCGTATGGCCTTTATGATGGTGTTTCGGTTCTGAGATCTCGAGTGGATCTGGCTTCTTTCAGGGTGTTGCAGATTTGACACCTTGAGGTAATCTGGTTTCTCAGTTGTTTTTCAGTTGATATTAAGTTGGTATTCAGTTGGTACCTTGGTTGTACTTGCTTATGTTGTTTCAGTGTCTCTTCCCATTTGGTGTTCTAGTGTCTTGAACCTTATGTTGACTTTTGCTGCTGTGTGACTTTTCTTTCGAATGAGAATACTTATGAGTATCCTTTGAACTTGGGAGTCCAACAGACAGATGGAGGGTTCTTACTGCTGTTAGTTTTATTAAACTTGTAGGACTGTCCCATAGTCTCACTGACTTTGCTGATTGATGATGCTTCATGCTGTACTCCTCAGAAGTAAAGCAGACGATACCCTGTTGTCCGTTACTCTGTAGATCTTTATCTTTGTATATTTTTGATACTGAATTCCGTCTTGGATATTCCTAGTGAAGTAGGACTTCATGAATAACGTTGTCAGTCGTCTTCGAAATTGTCTTTTGCCGGCTATGGCAGCTAATGAGTGCAGCAGTAAACATTGATGTATTGGTCCAGATCATATGTATAGGACATTTAGTCCTGACTCACTTTCATCAGGCTTTTGACCCAGGATCCTGATTGGTGATACATCCAACAAAAACCACCACTTTCTTCTCTTCTAGAACTGGAAATGACAAAAGAATACAGCCCCAGCATTAATCTACATCCTTGTTTTAGGTTAACATGTTTACAACACAATTACAAACAAAAAAGGGGAAGGCGATGGGAGAGTATTTCCAATGGGTATTTTGTCCCTCGTCGTTTGGTGTAGAGCTATTCTAGCTCTTATTGTGAGTAAGGTATCTTCTCACTCAATATGCTATTCGTATGTTGTTACTGGAACTGTTTGATGGATCTGAGAGTTCCTAACCATTCACTCCATCTTGATGTTATATATGTCCTAACCTGAAAAGAATTTCTGAGACATAGGCCTTTTTTCTCATAGTTCCTCGTCTTCTTTCATTAGGTGTCATCAGTATTCGGCCACCGGCCATCAACCATATCATTCACATTATCTTCTTGTGGTGCTGACATACACAAGGATTCTTACATCAGCATCATTATGTCCCCAGGGGTAACATTAAAATGTATATTCCCCACAGTCATCATCATCATCTTCCACTTCTGCCGTCAAGCGGCTTGGGGAGGAATAATTTGCGCTCCAGCGCCCTGTGGGCGGCACTGGATAGTGTCATTCCGTGGTGTTGTACAATGTCTCTGATGTCGTCAATCCATTTTCTTCTTGGACGTCATCGTGGTCTCGTCGCAGATGATCTTTGATGTAACGCCAGTGATGGTAGTTGATGATGTTGCATTCTGACGGCATGGCCAAACCACGTGCTCTTCTGTCGTTCAATAAATGTGGCACAAGGTGTTGATCCCACAGTCTGTCTGATAATAGCATCTCTTACTCGGTCTCAGATTGTTAAGTTGGCAGCTCTCCTCATGCATCTCATTTCGCAGGTGTTGATTTTGCGAAGGTGTAATTTGGATAAAGTCCAGGTTTGAGATTGGTAGCATAGGGTTGGTGAGAATATGCTGTTTATTATCTGTAGTTTTGTGGACATGGGTATATTTGGATGTTTGCAAATAGAAATTTATTTATTCGCTGTGAGTCAATTGTTTCATCTGGAGTAAAGAGTTCTAAATTTTCTGAATCTGTTCTGTCGAGACTTGGTTCTATCGTAATTCTGTCCATGTAAATATTGAATAGCAGGAGAGAGAGCACACATCCCTGCCTCACTCCTGTATTGACTGTGAACATATCTGATATACCTTCTTGTATTCTTTCTGCACTTTGGCTCGAGTGGTACATGGCTATGATGTTTTCTAGCAGTTTCCCTTGTATCCCAATAGTCTTCAAGGATGGTCCATAATTTGTATCAGTCTACTCTATCGAAAGCCATTTCCTGATCTACAACCACAATATTCTGCTGGTCACTATATTCGATAGTTTTTTTCCCACATATTTATCTAAGTGTAAATAATGCATCAGTGCAACTTTTACCTTTCCGAAAACCGATTGTGCTTTGCTTAACTGTTGTTTAACTATTGGTCTAGCTCTTTGTTCGAATAGTTTTGCATACATTTTCCCTATATGGCTCAGGAGTGATATACCTCTGTATGTTTCGCACTCTCTCATATTGCCTTTCTTTTTTAATATTCGTACTATTATTGCCTGTTGCCAATCATCTGGGACGTTTCTTTCTTCTCATGCTATATTAAAAAGTCTTGTTAGCCATTTAACTCCTGTTTCCCTACATGCCTGAATATATTATGTGGTTATTCCATCTGTACCAGGTGATTTGTTTTTAGGACTTTTCTATATAGCTGCTTTGACTTCTGCAGGTATGGAATATGGTTCTTGCTGTCCGTGACATTTAGGAACAAAAGTGAGATTTTCAATGTTATGTGTGGGGTTAAGTAGTTCTTGAAAGTATTCTGCCCACCTTGCTAGTCTTTGTTGTGGATTAAATATTGCTATACTTCTTTTGCTGTTTATGATGGTGGTTGTATTGTAGCATGCATCTCTGTTTCTCATTGAGGTGACACGTTTATAAAATTCTCTTGAGCAGTCTCTCCTAAGAGTCGCCATCTGTTTACCGTATATTCTCCAGGATTCATCTTTAGATGTTCTAATTGTTCGTCGTGCTATTCTATAAGTAATATAGTCCTGTTCAGATTTAGTTGTGATCCACTTTTTGAATGCTACCTTCTTTTTGGATAATCTATCTTTAACTTCGCTGTTCCACCAGGCTGTTCTTAATCTTTTGTCCTGCCCTATTTTCTTTGTTCCACATTTGTTTACCAGTGTATCGAACATGGCAGCCTTGAAACATGTCCATTCCTTATATATGCTTGAGTTGTCATCAGGGATGTTCTTATGTAGGTTTTTGATTTCTTGATTGAATTCGTCTTCAACCTATCTTCCTGAAGCCTCCTATAATTGATGACATGTGTTGTTACCTTTTTTTTTTTTTATTTTCCTGTGTGGGGAAATCTTTTTATTATGACTGGTTTGTGATCAGTATCAACATCTGTATTTGGGAGTGCTCTTGAATCTAATAGTAGTCTTCTGCCTTATTTCCTAATCAGAATAAAGTCAATTTTTATGCTTGGTCTATGTCATTCAATTTATACCAGGTGTTGGTGTAGCTACGATGATGTTGAAAAAGAAACTATTTGCTATTATTAGTCCATGTTCGGAGCATATGTTGAGTACATGTTGACCATTGCTGTTACAATCAGTCGCTTTGTCTCTGAATGGCCCCGTGCAATGATCCCATGGTGTTCTTCGAATGCCCATTCGTCCGTTTAAATCACCCATCACAACTAGTTCATCTGTCTCTTTGACATTATTTAACGTGTCTGCAAGTTCATCAAAATATTCGTCTTTGTCTTCGTAGTTGTAAGTGTCATTACATGTGGCGTAAGTTTGTATAAAAGGTTTTGTTCTGTTCCCTTCTTTGATCTGAACTAGTATTATCCTTTCCGATATAAATTTAGTGTTGATAAGTGCTTTCGCTTTGTCTGGATGTAACAACAAACCAACTCCATGTTTAGCTGTAGCTCGCTGGTCGACGCCACTCCATATAAGAACGTAAGCTTCATGTGTTCGTTTCGTGTTCTGCCCCTTTTTCCTAGTGTCTGCGAATCCTAATAATTTAATATTTGATTTTTGTTTTCATAAACTCTATGAGAGCTGATTCCTTATATCCTAGACCAGTAACATTCCAAGTAGCGAAAATCTCCTTTCTATTTGAAGTATTAGAAGTTGAGCAGATGTTGTCGTTAGTCGCTTCTTGTTGTTCGGCTTCGGTTTGTTGTTTCCGGCGTGAACGCTAATAGAGTTGCGTTTTTCTTTCAATTTCCTCCCTAATTCTCGAGCAATAGTGCTTGAACAAATAAATTCCCTACCAGTTTTCTGGACCTGTCTTAGGTTCATTATTATTTGAACAAATTGATGTTAAGAAAAACGCACAGAACACATAATTAATCTCTGACTCGAGCGAGATATATATGTATTCTGTCTATATACACTGGTGATCGAGTGAAATGGCGAGTCATGACCGACCACGCTTTCCGGCATGGCACATGATATATATATATATATATATATATATATATATATATATATATATATATATATATATATATATATATATATATATATATATATATATATATATATATATATATATATATATATATATATATATATGAGGGGAAAAAAACATGTTCATTCCTCATATATGAATAATAATAATCATAATAATAATGCAGGAGCCAATGTTTTGGATTTCCTCATTCGTCACTCCCTAAGATTAGAACATAGTCTTCTTCTTCTTCCCATCTTCCTATAGAATCATGCGATTAGTGAACGCCGTGATATATAATTTACCTATTGCTGCTATTGTAAGAAAGTTTCTTATTTATTAGAAATAACTTATTCAGCCTGATAAGTGTTCGGAACATAATATTCCAGGTGTCAACCACCTTGATGCGTTGTGACTGAAGGTATGCCCTTCCACAACATTCAATTATATCATGCGTTTTCTTTCTTTATTCTTGAGATTATACTCATCAAACATAGCATTTCCCTAGAAATATTTTATGAAATGATTACATGTCCACCACACCAATATGTTGTTACTAATATGTTAACAAGAAGATTGTACCCAAATTTGGCACGATAGTTAAAGTTACAGATTAGCAATTAGCAAAACTATTTCTCCAAAATGAACTATGTTCATAAGATGCGTGATAATTAGTATGCTTCTGCATTGGAGAGAAAGTTTCTTGAAATGTCCCTAAGAGTGAATCTACACTACATAGGATATTTACAGGTTTATTATATGCATTGCTAGTGATATGTTTCACAATGCATAGAAGATATTTAAACATAGGAAGTTGACACTGTATAGAATTGGAAGATGGCAGCGTGGTACAGCATGGCTGCTTTACTAGAAAACAATCAATCAGGCTCTAGTTTACAAGAATCATTGATTTAACATCTTAATAATTATTATATTAACACAATGGTATATGCACCTTATCAAAATACACGAGTACATATTTATAATGTATATTTAACATACCAATTGCTCCAGAGAGTGATATATTTTCGGGCTAAACTGCCCTCCCCATCACGGGGGAGTCTTAACGTCTGTTTCCTTTGTTCTCTTTAACCAAAGTGACTATTAAAACCCTTTGTTTTAAAATCAAGCCGGTCTGGGCCGAGTACGTGAACCATTATCAGGCCTAGATTTTTAACTAAGGCCAAATAAATTTGGCTGCCCTACGGGTTAGTCTGTTTTCTTCCCCAATAAGTAAGGTGCTTAAACGGTAACTATTAGGGAGTTGTATTTTTAAAGCGTCAATCATAGGAAGTTGGTAGAGACGTTTTAGTAAATCACAATCCCCTAGACCGTGAATTCCCATATATGTTTCGACACCCTTATTGTCAGACCCTATCTTGGCGTTGAAATCATCCATATCAGCAATAATATCGTGTTTGTGTGATAAGTTGATGGTGCCAATTAGTTGGTTGTAGAAATTATCTTTGTTTATATCGGTATCATCGTTGGTAGGTACATAGTACCGTATGAGTGATAGCTTGAAATATTTTGCTTGGTAACGCGCTGTTATGATTCTGTCGTTTACTGGTTCCCAGCTGATTAGTGATCTTTCTGCATTTTTTGACATGATGATAGCGACTCCGTTCTAATGATGGTTGTCAGTTTTTTCTGAATAAATTATGTGTCTTTGTTCGTAGTTAAGAAACGTTTTACCTGAGTCAGTCCATCTGCACTCGCTGTCCCCGAGAATATCTAGGTTGTATTCATTCATAACACTACACACCTAAGTAGGTTTCCCTGTCTGGTACATAGTTTTAACATTCCAATAACCAGTTTTGAAAGTATACTTGGAGTTTAGCAAGTTTGAGCGATGCATCATAACATTAAATCCACAAATTGATTCTGAAAACGACGAGAAATGATTTGACGGATCGCCGATCAACCGTCTTTAGTCAAGCCAGAAGAAAAACACGTCGAGAATATCAAGATTGTTTGCATCCGTTCATAACATCACACACTACACACCTGAGTTAATTTTAATGTTCCAATAACTAGTTTGAGAATATCCTAGGAATTCAACAAGTTTGTGCGAAGCGTCTAACATTTAGAGCCAGAAATCTGATTCTGAGACAACGGGGAGTTTTATGATGGCGGATTGTGGAGCCGTCGATCAACAGTCTTAAGTCAAGCTAGAAGAAAACACGTCCCGCCATCTTGACCCAAACCGGAATCCTTATTTCTGCCTATCTAATAATACATATGATTCCTACTTCTTTAAATTTCTACGACCAGTGTATCTATCACTTACTTTAGTGCTTTCTGTCTGCTGATTTCAAGAAGGCAGCACCATCATGATGTTAAGGTATTTATTTTTCGGTCATGAATATTGTTTCTATGTATACCATAAGGAGCCGCGGGACCGCAGTGGGTGCCACGCACGCTTACAGGATGGGTGGCCATGTGTTACAATTTCCTTCAAGGAACTGATTATTTGTTTTTATTGACCTGACATCCCATTTCGACTCCTCCTAAAATAACAACGTGAACAATTATGGGAAGTAGAGACGTTATAATGACAGTATCAATTATTGGGTGTTGATTAGTCAGTAAAACTATGGAAATGAAACAATATACCCCACACGTCTCGACGGATAGTAACGGGCCCGTTTCCTTACTGCAATATGGTACCAAATAGGTAAATAAAGGGCGCTTATGCAAGACTTAAGGTGCAAAGGATCTGCAGTGTATAGACATGTCGTAATTACATGCATTAAGTGATCAGTATCAGACCTGTCGTCTATGCTTCGTAAGACATTTCCTAAGACCCAGGTTAGGCTAGGCCAACACGAAAACCGAGGTCAAGTTGAAATCTCTCCCAGGTGAGGATTTGAACTCATTACCAATGAACGATTAGCAATTGTCTAGCGCCGCTACAATTACATTATGTGCTACCTATACAATGGCAACGAAGCAGAGGACAACATACACCATTGTTTACACCCTCCTACATACACTGACATATTATGTAACGATTGTTGGTTCCTATGGTTGCTTGTTGCTGTCAGTACGTTGCCTTTATTATGTGCGATGTGTACACGTGTGTATTATGCATTACTATATACTATAGTTAGTGAAGGAAATAGTAACATCAAAATGTTCTTGGGTGACGCGATAGCCATGATAAGATCGGATAACACTGGTTATGAATGAGATAAGGCAGACAAACGCGCTTTAGGTGATAAACAAAAGTTGAGAATAATTCACCAATTCACCCTTTATCGTGCAGAGAAAATATGAGTTTTCACATTCAGGAAAACATACAGCAACGTGGATATTACCATATTGCAATGTAGAAAATCAAACAGATCATACGCGTATTGAAATTGAAGATCACAATAAACAATGCGAAAACTGCAAATAACATCAAACGATATGACATAATCTAATACATTTGAATGTTTAAAGCAGGCAGAATGTAGCAATGCGTGGGGTAAAGTATATTTAACACCTGTTGCATAATACCAACAAAACAAGTAAGATTGTTGAAAACACATATATTTCTTGCGTAGCATATATATATATATGTTTTTTACAATTAAGTTGCATGTCCTTCGCAGGACGTAGCCGTCAACTCCTACATTTTCGCTGTTCGTGATTCCTGGGAAAATTTTACGTTCAGTCGCTTGCCATTGCTTTCGGAACGACCGGCTCCTATACCTTTTTTTCGAAAATACTAGCACCGCTGTGTTTCGAACCTGGGTATACGGGCTCACAAATCTCGTTCGCAAGCCCTTAGCCACAGAGACGGTGCATATATATGTATATATATATACTAGCTGACACGGCCCAGCTTCACCCAGACCCTGGTGGGGAGCATCTCATTTAATTCATATAAGTAGTCATATAAGCTCCCGTTCCCGTTCCCGACTATCTATCTATCTATCTGTCTGCCTGTCTATCTATCTATCTGTCTGTCTGTCTGACCCGGCGCGGCTTCGCCAAGACCCTGATGGGGAGCATCTCATTTAATTCATATAAGTAGTCATATAAGTTCCCGTTCCCGACTATCTGTCTGTCTGTCTGTCTGTCTGTCTGTCTGTCTGTCTGTCTGTCTGTCTGTCTATCTGTCTGTCTGACCCGGCGTCGCCCAGCCCCTGGTGGGGAGCATCTAAATTAATTTATATAAGCTCCCGTTCCCGTTCCCGACTATCTACTGCCTGTCTGTCTATTATTAGAAAGAGCACTTGAAAGATATTTACATCTTCCCCCAACAATTAACTTGGGTAAAAGGAGCGTCTTATTTAATTCATATTCGGCCCCTGCTCCCGTTGCCGTTCCCAAAAAAGACGACCCGGTCGGCTCCGCCCAGCCCCTGGTGGGGAGCATATAATTTAATTCATAGTCGGCGAAGGGAGGAGGAGGAGACAAGAGGAGGAGGGAGGATAGGGAGGGAGGAGGGAGGAGGAGGGAGGAGGAGGGGGAGGGAGGAGGAGGAGGGAGGAGGAGGAAGAGGGAGGGAGGAGGGAGGAGGAGGGAGGAAGATGGAGGAGGAGGGAGGAGGAGGGAGAAGGATGAGGGAGGAGGAGGAGACAGGAGGAGGTAGGAGGAGGGACTAGGAGGAGGGATTAGGAGGAGGGAGGAGGGGAGGGAGGAGGGGAGGAGGAGGGAGGAGGAGGTAGGAGGAGGAGGTAGGAGGAGGGAGTAGGAGGAGGAGGAAGAGGGAGGAGGAGGGAGGAGGAGGGCGGAGGAAGGAGGAGGAGGGATGAGGTGGGGAGGAGGGGAAAGAGGGAGGAGGAGCAAGGAGAAGGAGGGAGGAGGAGGGGAGAAGGGGAGGAGGAAAGAGGAGGAGGAGGGAGACAGAGAAGGGAGGAGAAGGAGAGGGGAGGAGGAGGAGGGAGGAAGAGGGAGGAGGAGGGGGAGGAGGAGGGAGGATGAGGAGGAGGGAGAGGGAGGAGGAGGAGGGAGGAGAAGTGATGAAGCGGAGGAGGGAGGAGGAATGATGAAGCGGAGGAGGAGGGAGGAGGAGGATGAGGAGGGAGGAGGAGTGATGAGGCGGAGGGAGAAGGAGGACAGAGGAAGAGTGAGAAGGTAGAGGGAGAAGATGAAGGGAGGAGGATGAGGAGGGAGGAGGAGAAGGGAGGAGGTGGAGGGAGATGGAGGGATGAGGAGGAGGGAGGAGAAGGGTTAGAAGGGAGGAAGTAGAGGGAGGAAGAGGAGGGAGGAGGGAGGAAAAGGAGGGAGGGGGAGAAGGGAGGAGGAGGGAGGAGGGAGGAGGAGAGAGTAAGAGGGAGGAGGGCGGAGGAGGAGGTAGGAGGAGGATGAGGGAGGAGGAGGAGAGAGAAAGAGAAGGGCGGAAAGGAGGGAGGAGGAGAGATTAGGAGGAGGAGGGAGGAGGAGGAGGAGGGAGGAGGAGAGCAAGGAGGAGGAGGTAGGAGGAGGAAGAGGGAGGAGGAGGGAGGAGGAGGAAGAGGGAGGAGGAGGGAGAGGGAGGAGGGGTATTGGAGGAGGAGGGGGAGGAGGAGGATTATAACGCATATGCCTGTATATAACTGCAGTGAAAAGTTCCACCTATTTGAGAAATATGCAACAATTTTACATATATAGCAATGCTATTAGAAGTTATGTCCCCTCTCTATATATGCATTATAATGTAAATTAAATATTAAATAATATTAAGTAAATAACTGTTTGTACTCTAAAATAAATATGACAGTTGGCAGCGCTAAAATGAGTAGAAGACGTGTAGAAAATTTCATCGCAATCGGATGGACCGTTCGCGAACACATAAAATACATACAGACATGCATACATACAGACAGTCTCTTTTATATATATATATATATATATATATATATATATATATATATATATATATATATATATATATATATATATATATATATATATATATATATATATATATATATATATATATAATAAACTATTTCACAATCACTAAAGAAACCTGGTGCTTCTAAGCGTTAATGTTACAGACCATTTCCTGATTACTTTTATTATTGTAACTAGTTATGGACTGGATTATTAAGATAGTCACAGTTACTACCAGAAATAGAACTATGTGGAATATTAGTATATTATCTTGATAATATTGCCTTTGCCGACGACTATGTACCCGAACTGTCGCGAAAAATCAGATGCAAATAAAAGTAAACACTCATAATAAGAAATACGAGGGTAAGTTAATAAGTAAGTCACAAATGGCTGTAGAAAAATTACTAACTATGATAACAACTTGAAACCAGTTTATTTATATACATACATTGTCCCGTTATTTCTCTACATAATTTCCATCAACATTGATGCATTTATCCCATCGTTTTATCAGTCCTCCCAAAGCGGTTGCATAGAACTGCGTGCTCTGTTTTCATTTACCAGACATCTCACAGAACTATGTGACTTACTTATTCACTCGCCCTCGTAACGTTTTCTACCCAGGTATGCACCGCTTTACAGATGGCGGGAAATGCCATGGACTGTCCCTGCCTTCCTTTGAGGGATGACCGTTAAGTCTTCGACCGTTCCAACTTGGCCATCTGGGTTGTGAACGGTACCGCAAAAGTGAGAGTCTCCCAGGAATGCTTCCTGGTAAAAAAAAAAGCACGCAAAAAGTCGGATGTGTTGGCATACGGGTTTCGGCCCAAGGGCGCATAACTTAGACACACCGCAATCACATCTGAAAAAACACTCCGAACGAACGCAAAGAAGAAGAAGAAGAAGAAAACAGAGCACGCAGTTCTATGCAGCTGGTATGGGAGGACTGATAAAACGAGGGGATTAGTGCATCAATGCTGGTGGAAATTATATTGAGAAATAACGGGACAATATATGTATAAAAATTAAATGGTTTCAAGTTGTTATCATATTTAGTTATTTGTCTACAGCCATTTGTGACTTATTAATTTACCCTCGGAACAACACATATGTCTTTACATTATTAATGGAAAGTTAGTGAAATAACATTAAGCACTTGGTAAACTTATTTTCTCTGTTGGTGAAATTCCACTTCAAAAGGTGAAATAATCAACATGTAGCAATGTAGGAACATGTAGCAATTTAAAGAAAGATGGGAAAACGGAGAGAGATATTAAAGATAAATATGAACAAAGACAAGTGAGACTTGTTTTGTTCTTGGACATTTGCGGAAGAAAAATGGCGTTGCACCTACTATTGCAGGTTGAGTAACTTCAAAGGCAACGCTGTTAAAGTTTAGTTTTTGTGGTTGGTTGACAAATTCTCAAGTTGCCAGGGTGTTAAATCTTCAGCCTAAACTTATAATATCTTGGTCTATTCCTTCATTCATTTAATTAGTAGCATGTCATTGGCAAGAGAAGGTCAATCAGAGAGACGAATGGAGACGGATTGTATCTGCAGCAAAGAACTAGTCGTTGATTCCAAGTGCTTGTAGGTATGTATATATATTATCTCTCCACCGTCTTCTTGGTCTACCTCGGGGTCTACGATCATTTATTTCCTGAGTGTAAGCGAGTTTTGTTTCCCTATTATCTTCCATTCTTTCTATATGCCCCTGCCATTGTAGTCTATTAGCCTTCATGATACCAGTGATTAGCGGGGACTTGACACGTGTTTCATTAAATACACTTGTACGCAGGGCCGTGCGTGCTATCATACAGAGATGCGGCTGCATCAGACGGCACCGGAAAGGGGGGGGGGGGGGGATAGGTAGCAAAATCAAAATACAATTTGAACTATTTAATAATTAAACATCTTTACAGGGCGGCATTTCGAAAAGAAAAACAAAATTAAGGGGCGGCATTTCGTAGTCTTGCATCAAACTGATAAAATCCGCCGCACGGCCATGAGTGAATGATACCAACAAAGCGACTAAACCGAAAAAGTCAGACTATGTTTAATTAGCTCTAGTGTTAAAGAAACGGAAAATGACGTGCATGATGGAGGAGGGGGAGGATAATTAGAGATAGGGAAGAATAATATGTGCGATGCAGGATATAGCAAAGGGTTGGATTGCTTTGCATGAGTTGGTTGATGTTCTTTACGAGATGCAAAACATACTTTTGCAGACTTTTGAGATGTTGTCGCATTCCCTGCACGTACCTAGTGCTTTGTTTTCGAATATTATAGAAATATTGTTCGTGATTGCCCTTTTAAATTAATTATTCCAAATAATTTGTGATTTATAATATTCTTTCACATTGTTTAACAATATGCCAATGAGTAACAATTGCACGCACTCTATACCAAGTTACTATTAATGTAGCATGCATTCTGTGCATTGCTCTGTAATCTGTTGGTAATCTAAAATGCATGCGTGAATCATGTCAAACAAGGTATAATCTCTGCCAGCTGTTTATGTTAGGCTAAATCATGCCCTAGTTACACTCTAGCCCAGTGTTATTAACCGGTGGGGATTTTAAGGTTTCCAGGGGGATGGCGGTGGAAATTAAGATTATTTCAAGATCGCGTTAATACAAGAAGCCATTACTTGATATTGCTTTTCCCTCCATACTTTACAGTTCTGTACTTCTCGCCCTTCTGAAAATCATTTTATAGCGTACGTTGACCAGCAAATCACGTTTTATGTAGTCGTCTAGCCTTGTTCTAGTATGTGTTATTAAATTTAGCTTTCATTTTCAATTATACTGTGTAAAATAAAAAGTGGGGGGGGGGGGGGGGGGGGTAGGAATTCATAGAAAGGAAATACGAAAGGGGGAAGAATGAAATTCTGAAAATATGGTGAAGGGGTGCACGGGCAAAAAAAAAGTGTAAGAAGCACCTAGCCTACCTCTCTGGAATGTGAAGCTTTAGTGCCAGCTTGCACATGCCACTGATTTCTGGATACAGGGATGTCAGAAGGCTCTTTGAAACACAACCCTAGTGGAGGTGGTACTTTCTTAGAAGGTCGAGCGGGAATTTCTCTACACCAACCTAACGCCGATGCACGCAATGTCTTGTTGGTCCTCAAAACACATGAACGTCACTGTTTCGCACTCAATTGTGGCATAACGCTAACCACCATTATTCATTTACCAAAACATGCCCGCAAGAAGAGGAAACAACATAAAAACAATTGACTTCGCAACCGCAAACGGAGACTAGGACTTAAAACTTAACATCGAAACTGGAACTGTATAAGTGACAGATGACGTGGATACTTGGAAAGATTTCGTCAGCCAAGGCTTAAAAAACCATTGGTTAGGAGAGACACGTGACACCGCTTTCGCGCCAATGCCTGATTTGCATATGTTAATATTTCATCAGAATATGGTAAGCCCGCACTTTTTCTGCAACCAGCCTGATGAACAGACGTGAGAAGCTGGTGTGACCAAATTTTCAAACATGGGACTGAAAAGTGTCTAGATCCGAGGTAAGCTTGTGACTCCCGAGATTAGACTAAGAACCCGATGTATCAGGTATCAAGTAATGGTATCCAGTGTTTGTAATGTCAATTGAAATGTATTATTATTAATTAAAACCTCTGAAATGTAAAAATGCTCGACTGTAGATTGTAACGACGCAGAGCCGTTCCCGGGCAAACTGACACTCCAATACTCTCTTCGATGAAACTGCAATCTCTGATATTCTTAAAAATAATTATTAACTTTAACAAGTGCATTATACTACTCCATTCTATTCTAAACAACTGTGAGAAGTGATGATTCGAAAGCAATCTTGTGCATTTTGTCAGCAACACTGTTAAAGATGCTATCACTATCTACAGCTAAAATGACGGTTCGTGTACTAGAACAAGTGCCCTGTTCTAAAACAGACTTATCTATGCCTATTTACAATCTAGAAAGGTGAAGGAGAAATCAATCTTTCCTTTCTCCTTCATCTATTGAATAAATAGGGTTTGACGGAATACATATTTATATTTATGTCAAATTGTAATTAGATAAGGGCACACATGAACTGCATTACATGAGAAAGTTTTGCTTCGCGGAACACCACCCGAAGTTGACTTAACTCATTTGTCAAAGACTCGAACGCAACCCCTCCACCGGGGAGAGCAGTCAACCCCGAGGTGACCAGGAGGTGATACGGTGCCCGAGGGAAGGGCAGGGGAGATGATGAAATGAGAGATGGTTAACCATTCTCTCATGAGACACGCAGGCGTTGTTCAGAGAGTTAGCACTCTGATCACGCCAGCATCACGCCTCGTGGTAGCCACGGAGAAGTTAAGTGCCCACTCAACATTACCACGGCTGCGATCAACGTGCCATGTGAGGTTAACGCGCACCAAGGTCAAGGTCGATCCGCGTGGTGTGTGACCACGGGAGGAGAGAACTTCAGACCGGGGGACGGGACTTGTAGTGTGCACATCGTAGAAAATAGGCGAATAGGGGTTTTTGTGTAACCAAATATGAGAGAAAATTAGCATAGGCGTTAGCAATTAGTGATAGGTAAATTCTGTGGCTTTGTGTGTGTGGGTTTAATAGCGACTGTAATATACTTGTAGCGAGCCAACGGCAATAAAATGTACCATTTATTTTCCTCGCACACGACTTGCAAGTTTTCTTGTATGGTGTGGGAGAAGTATCCGATGATGCCTGTCAGATGAGTTGTTGACAGGCAAGGATAATTGTGGTGTCAGAAGTGGAGCTTGAACGAAAGTTCAAGCTAATCCACTCATCCACGGCTCTAGACTAGGGTTTAATTTGTGTCAGTGACGGTAATTTGTGCAAAAAAGTGCAAGTTGCGAGCTAAAATTGTGCCTATCGTGACGAAATATATTGTGTAATTTTGTTTAGGAAATATTTATTTAGTGAAATCATGTATTCTTCAAAGCTGTAAGTAGTAATATTCTTATTTTCTTATATTTATATATGTATTTACCAATTTATTTATGAATAAGTACCTAAGATGATTCATGGCGGAGCGATACACAGCCAGCCGACATTAACGATTTTTGTAAGCTGTGCCTCTGACGTAGGATAATTGACACACAGTTTTCCTAGGTCATTCGCATTCAGCAATCGAGTGTTTACAAAATCGTCAAGCTGCTGCCCGCCTAAATCAGTACGTTATATTATTTATTATTTGTTTATTTCAGTTAATAAATGAATATATTTATTTATTTAAACATTATTATGGTATTTTTATTTATTTAAAAGAAGTTATTCATATTTTTGATCGTACTTTTTCTCTGTTTACCGTCACGATGGAACTATTTTTGGCCAAGCAGATCAAACTTGAGCTGCACAACACTTACATAGATTAACTAGGTTAGTGACGAAAGGCAGATACGGATAGAACGAAGACAGGACATTGACATTAAATATTAATTAACACAAATTCTAGTTGTTCGTGGGCAAGTCATTGTCATTGTCCTTAGTTGTCGGAAAAATCATATCGTACAGTAAGTAGATTACTGTTGCTCTGCATATCAGAGTGAACAACACCTGAGTGTGGATGCCGAGGTGCCAAATAAAATGTCCTGATTACGAAACGTGTGTCTATCCCAAAGTACCAAACAAGGTGACCTGTGTTACCGGAGTTCAGTTCCCTGATTCTCGGGAACGTTAAGTTGAGTATACCTAATATTTTGGCATGTAATGTGATTAATAGTGCATCTCTTTTTCAGCTTGTGATACACTAGCAGAGTTTTGTGCTCTGATTTTCCACACAAAAAAATTTTCTTTTTTCTCTCTCAGCAAATAAACTGAGAATACGATTGATAGTCCTCAGCGGGTGACAAACATAGCACATCAAAGATAAATAATTGATTAAACAAGTGAGTGTAAGTCAAGGCAAGCTAATTACTCAACAGCATGGCAACGTTAGAGGACTTTATAAAAACTGGGAAACAATTACAATACACAGGTAAAGAGCTAGAACAATATGCTGATCAGAAATTTAAAGAAGCAAAAGATGCTGAGACTGCTGAACGTATACGAAAAGAGAATGTAGAAAGAGAGGAACGAGCACGAGAAAGACAACACCAAAAGGAGATGGCACAACTAGCTGAGATAACAAAACAGAAACAGCTAGAAGATGACAAACAGATTAAACAGAAAGAACTAGAATTAAAACAAAAGCAACTAGATCAAGAGAGAGAACTAAAGCAAAAAGAGATAGATGAAAATGCAAGAGTTAAGGAAAAACAAATACAGGTAGAATCAGAGACACAGTTGAAGATGAAAGGTATGGATATAGACTCACACGCAGAGATCTCTGCCACTAAATTAAAAAGTCAACAAGAGGAAAATAAGTTCCATAAATACAAAAATATTATCAAACCATATTGTAAAGAAGACTCCATATCAGCCTGGACAGAGAATGTAGAATATCAATTTAAATATCACCAAGTTCCAATAGAGATGTGGGCTATGATTTATATGAAGAATCTGAGTGGTGAGCCCCTTAAAGTGATAGAATCTATACCAACTGAGCTTAGATCTGACTATCAATACATCCATGATAGGATTATGCAGCACTTTTTACTTGATGCCCCTGGGTATCAGGTTCAGTTCTCAAATTTAAGACCTAAACCTAGTGAGACTTTTATTGATTACGTCTCAAATGTTCAGAGTGTACTAAATAGGTGGCTTAAAGCAGCTAACATAGGAAAAGACTTTGATAGATTAAAAAATTTAATAGCTATGGATAAAGTTATATCCACTATACCATCTCCTTTTGCTAAATTTTTGCAGCAGTCAGACATTGAAACCATCGAGCAGTTTGAAAAGAAAGGCTCAGCATATTTTTCTTCCAACAGAGATATTTTTAAGACCTCAAATGACTCTGAAATAGTTTCCTTTGTGAAAGACCAACCAAAAAACTATCAGAGTAACAGAAAACCCTTTAAAAAAACGACAACAAAGATA
The DNA here is from genome assembly GCA_014155875.1 of Cepaea nemoralis. Classification (NCBI taxonomy): domain Eukaryota; kingdom Metazoa; phylum Mollusca; class Gastropoda; order Stylommatophora; family Helicidae; genus Cepaea; species Cepaea nemoralis. The sequence continues at coordinate 47,376 of JACEFZ010025888.1, forward strand.
GGAAAGTGTCAAAATGTATTTACTGTCAACTTTTGCATGACACTTATTCTATGTGTGACAAATCGCCAAACTATCCGGCGCATCTTGAAAATGTTATCAAGAAGCAACAAAATAAAAGATCTGCATACAGGCGTGCAATCAAATGTTTTTTTTTTGGTTCCAGCTACGGTCATTATTCAAATAAGTGCCTTGGCCGCCAACGTTCGAAAGCCAACAATGCTATCTTGATTGATACTTCTTCTGATAGTGGTAGTGAGACTGAGTGTGAAGTTGAGAATGTATTACCTTTCAAAGAGTCTGAAGATGTCTGTTATGTGAACGATGAGTTAAGCTTTGACAATTGTGACCAATGTTACCAATTTCATGCAGACGGAAAATTGGAATGTGGATATACAGTACCATGCTCAACTGAGAGTGTAAATGCAGCATTAGCCTCCAGAGGCAAGTTAGTGTTCCACAATGCAATGGTCAACAACAGATCATGCCAATGTTTGCTGGACAGCGGCAGTACCCTTATTGGTCTTCGGAAAGAACTGGTTAGTCCGAGTGATTATACAGGTGACACTGTTAAATGCCGAACCTTTTCGGGTAACATCGAAATTTACCCTTTGGCCAAAGCCCGTATTAACACTCCTTTCCTTTCGGGTACCTTTACTTGTGCAATACTTGACAACCCTTGTACTGATTTAATTTTGGGTTCCTTACCCCAACTGAAACATTGTACTAGTGATGAAATAGTTGCATGGGAGAAATTAAATGCAGCTAATGCAACTACTAGAGCAGACACTGTAAAACATCAAGACACACTACAAGATGAGAGACTACTGTTGCTTTCTCCAACTGGCACAGATGATACCAACAGACAGAAATTTATAGAACAGCAAAAAGCTGATCCTAGTGTGTCTCCATATTTAAATTTAATGAAAGAAAGATCTAAAGTGAGCAAAAATGCCTCATGGTTCCTTAACCCTAATAATGGCTTTCTTACGAGATATTGTACATCTGAGAACCATGAGAATCTGCAAACGGTGCAAACTGTACAACACCGCTTAACTGTGCAAAAACCGGCACAGGAGTCACCGCTTGCAGGTCACCTGGCATACGTCAAAGCCAGGACTAGATTCCAGGCTCATTTTCATTGGCCAGAGTTTTGGAATGATATAAAATTATTTTGTCGTAATGTATCTTCTTGTAATGTCTGCCAACAATTAGTACATAAGTTTAAGGGTAGACATCCTACAGCTGAAGTACTACCTTCTACTCTGGCTTCTAGACCTGTGAGAGGGAGGGTCAAATTTACCAATACACAAACAAGGGTGCTTGAACAATCGATGGTAAACCAGATCAAAACATGCGTCGGTTACTTCCAGACAAGCAAAATGGCAAGGACCATTCAAGGTGGTACGTGAGATTTCAAATGTTGACTATGGAATATCGATAAACAGACACTTAAAGATGTTCCATGTCAACATGTTGAAACTTTACTTTTCATGACAAGACACATAAGTAGAGACAGACGAACATAGTGCATCCACACCTAGTGATTAGACGACAGACATACACAACGCAACTACACTAAGTAGCGGGACTGCCAAATCCGACAAGATGCATACATGTAGTGAGCTTACAGAACACGCATGATATATGTTTCCATACTGATGACTGGACAACATACTTACTGAAACTAAGACATGTCTTTGACAGAGTGCGACTCTTCGGTCTCACTGTCAAACCGAGCAAAGTTGAATCGGGCGTAAAAGAAATTCAATTTTTGGGTCATGTCATTTCACAGGGTCAACTTAAGACCGACTATAGAATTATTACGAAAATTATGAAACTTACCATGCCTACCACAAAGCAGCAGGTCAGAAGCCTTTTGGGATTATTATATTACTATAGCAAACTAATATCAAATTTAAGGGAAATTACAAGTGTATTTTCCAATGTTTTACAAACATCTGTAAAATGAAATGTCAAAGATGCATTATTAATTTCTGCATTGTCAAAATTAAAAATCCTTTTTTGCAATGTTCCAATCTTCCGCTTGCCTAATCCTAGGCTCGTTTATTATTCTAGGACAGATGCCAGCAGTACTAGGCCAATTTTTTGAGGGCATCTTCCACCCGATTTGCTACGTGAACCGTAAGATCACACCTGCTGAGTCCAGATATTCCAGATCAGAGTTGAAAAACCCTAAGCGTCATCTATGCGGTGAGAAAGCTCCATCGATTTCTGGCGGATGTTCACTGCATTGTCCAGACCGACAACTCCCCGATCACGGTCATACAGAGTGGTGTGCATCGAAATGACCGGATATACAGGTGGTCACTAATTTTACCATCTAAGGTAGAAATACCTGAAATGCCACATAGAAGTGTAGAGTAGTAGTTATGAAATAAGTACATAATAATATTTTATGTGAAATATGTTACATATACACCGACATTATGTGCTTAGTCATGTACCAAGAACAGTGAACTGACCAATGTGTCCCGTAGACATCAAAATAAAAACTGTGCTCCGAAGACAAGTTAACACCGTGTGAACTGGGACAGCTCATTACCTACTAAGCTCCATTCCGGTGTATCGGTTGTGTTAAGCACAGAAAAACAGTGTCAGAACAGTACATAAATACAGACACGAAAAGAGTGATCTACGACACCAGCTAACTCTACAGGTGCACTACCCATAGGACTCAAGTATGACTGTGCAACGTATTTCAGATACCCAGGCCAATTGTGTATATATAGTATGCCTATAAAACCAATGTACAAACATTCAGGCAAAAACTAACCTGAGGTAGCTGAATACCATGTATATAAACTTATTGTGATATGTAAAATAACATTTTAAGATAGTAATAAATTAAAGTTAGATTAGGAAATATAATAGGTTTCATTTGTTGTAATAGTTTAGAAAGTTCAATAATTAACCCATTTACTTAGCTTAAAATTAAATTAGAATAGTAATTTAGACGTAATAATAGTTAATTATAAACTAGAATAAAGTTTTGATAGGAATAGTACCATTTAGGTTGTTACATTTCACTTAGCTTCATTTCAGTTCAGTTCATTCCATCCTAATGAACCATACCACCTAGCAAACATTACCATTTACTATTATCATCAGTTTACATCATGATAGGATAAAAAGAGTAGATAAACGAACATACATCATTTACACCATTTAGATTAAGAACATCAGTCATATAATTTCTTTGTGCATTTAAAAACATTAGTTAGAATAGTGTTTTACGAAAAGTACATAGTTTGTGTTCACATTATCCATGTCATTAGGTACATAACTCAGATCACATCAATTCCATTTAAATAGTTAGATTACATCCCTTAGATTAGATAAACATAAGGATTTAAAATAAGCATATCATAGAATAAAATGACAAAAATTAGTAAAATAGTTTAAAACATTAAATACATATTTATAGAATTAATATTATTTTTAGGATTTTAAATTTTATTTTAGTATAACATAGTGGATGATAGGGCCCAAAGGGGCAAACCATCAACCCTTTCTCGTCCCTGTAAAATATTGTAAATACATGACTCGTGCAGCGATTTTCGCACAGTCATTAAACTCAACTTTCTCAAACTGAGCCAACCTGTACAGTGTCACTCCAAGGTTTTTAAATAATCGAGAGAATAAAAGATGTGTGGGGGGTTGGGGGGAAAAAAGGGATAAGGGGGGTATTAGGATAGAAGGGGACAGAAGTGTGAAAGTGAGGGGAATGAAAAATATACGGGAGAGAGGGGGTTAGTCAGCGAATTTTGCTGCTGCCTGGCGCGACTTTAATTTTTGTCTGCTTAAATTTTGGGTTTTTCGTTAGGGGAAATGTGCTAGTGTGAATGTGTTGTCTGAGTAAGTTTAGATCTTAGATTACAGTATTTTAGGTTTCATAAAAAGGGGAAATGTAGTCACGAATTAGTGTTATACCCCTGTTTGTGGCCACTTTTAAACCCAAAATTTTGGGGCATTTAAAAACTACATAATACACATAAAGTTAGAAACATAGGTTAGAAGTAGAGTAGAATATTAATTACATCCAAACACGCAAAAAACCCGAAAAACAAACATATAAATTACATAACATTTTGTAGAAAAAGGGGAGTAATTCGGGTCAGGGACATAATAGACAACGAAACACTAACTTAACAGTGAAAGGGAAACTTTACACGCGGAAGCGAAAGGAAAAACCTGTCGCACACCCTTGTGTAATGGTTGTAAATATTTATGGGGGACATGAAGCAATTCATGTTTTTTACCCCAAGAAAGTCAACTTTGTATGGGTAGTAAGTTAATTTACTATGTGAGGGCAGGTCTTATAAGACAACGGTCCGGTTCAGACATACCTCTAATGAAATAATATTGCATGTGAGAAGAGGGCTCACGAACCCGACAAATTTGTGGCGATTGCCAGTAGCCAAATAAAGTATTACTACATTGTGACAATAGTCAGTAGAAGTCTATTAGAGTGCCCAAAAAAATTATCTAGTCTTTGACAAAAAAATTTGAGACACTAATTTTTTTGAAACCTCTTGCGTCACAACCATGAGTGAAAGTTGATGACGCAACACAGGGGGGGAGGGTGGGGGGTCAAAGACTCGAACGAACCCCTCCACCGGGGGGGAGCAGTCAACCCGAGGTGACCAGGAGGTGATACGGTGCCCGAGGGAAGGGCAGGGGAGATGATGAAATGAGAGATGGTTAACCATTCTCTCATGAGACACGCAGGCGTTGTTCAGAGAGTTAGCACTCTGATCACGCCAGCATCACGCCTCGTGGTAGCCACGGAGAAGTTGAGTGCCCACTCAACATACCACGGCTGCGATCAACGTGCCATGTGAGGTAACACGCACCAAGGTCAAGGTCGATCCGCGTGGTGTGTGACCACGGGAGGAGAGAACGTCAGACCGGGGGACGGGACTTGTAGTGTGCACATCGTAGAATAGCGATAGGGCTTTTTGTGTAACCAAATAGAGAGAAAATTAGCATAGGCGTTAGCAATTAGTGATAGGTAATTCTGTGGCTTTGTGTGTGTGGGTTTAATAGCGACTGTAATATACTTGTAGCGAGCCAACGGCAATAAAATGTACCATTTATTTTCCTCGCACACGACTTGCAAGTTTTCTTGTATGGTGTGGGAGAAGTATCCGATGATGCCTGTCAGATGAGTTGTTGACATCATTACACAACACAACATGAAAACACAACCCCACACCACCCAACACTCAACACCACACCACCAAACACTCAACACCACACCACCCAACACTCAACACAACAACAGCGATAATGGGAGAGAGTTATTAGACACAAGAAGAAGAAGAAGAAGAAGTTAATTGGCAAAACACAGAGAATTATTTATACACACTATAAACACCATTGAGTGGAAGAAATGTTATAAATGTATGTCATTTGATTACATGCGTCTTGACACATTCTCACTCTTGTCACTGTCTTACTGTACACGTTCACTGACCCCAGGTCAAATGAGAACTTACATACAGCAGGAAACAGTTGATACAAGGCGTACACAGTGTGATAAACTCTGACCACCCCAAATTAACCCAACACTAGATTAGAGAGAAAAAAGGAGGGGAGGGGAACTTGTTCCTACTTCAGGAATTTAGATTTCTTCCGACCTACTTTTAGAATATTGTATTGGGAAGATTGTATATATTTATGTGAATTTTAAACAGTGATCTTGGTGGCTACCAACAACCACCCAACACATCAGCAACTAACCACATAAATCAGACCTGAAAGAGGGAGGCCGAGAGAAAGAGATGAACCACAAGTGAGATGGAAGATGACTTGGCCATGAGCAAAGTATGGGGAGGCCTTCAGAGGAGCTATACGGGCATACCTGAAGTGGATCCATCAGTCAATGGACCCTGGCTTACCAAATCTTTCAGTCACCAGGTTACATTTTTCATTGGTACACACCACACCCAATTTCAGGAAACTGATATTTAAATGTTGATTCATCATCTTCACACTTAATATGTACAACATCAGAATGTTTACTATGTTTCACACTTGTTGACATCTCATATATTGATGCTTGTTCATTGATGGTCTGGGACAACGGTCCAATATGCAACTTTTCTAATATATCTTGTGAAAATCACAATAGAGATGTGTGTACTGGCCAGAAGGCTCGGCTCAGTCAATAAATGATTAACATGAATTGACCTTCTGTTAATTTATCAGTTCAAACCTATCTGTGAGTCACCATCTTCTTTGTACATCATGTTGTCAGAATCTATTGTGATGATTATGTGTTTGATTGTTTAAAAATAAATCTACTCATAATGACTTACTGAATGGGGGAGAGAAGACTCTAGATCTATCAACTGCTCAACATCCATGTTTTCTTCATCTAAATCAGGCTGAGAAAATTCTCCAGAATTTCCTCAGAATTGATAAAATAAAAGGGGGCTCCAGAGCTAAAGAATCCTTGGAGAAGGGGCAGAATCCCAGTTAGTAATCATTATTCTCACCAGGGCCATAATCTTTATCTCCTAGACATAATCTTATAAGACGAGGCCTGCAGATAACTCAAGGTTCATATTCTGGGGTTATTGAAGATAGAAGAGGATGGGGCTCTACTTCTTTTGTTAGAAATGGGGCATGCACTATAGTGATCTCCCACTCCCTTCAAAATATATGACATATTGGGATGGCTACGTCCTGGATGGTTCCCATTATTAACCTTAAACAATTACACAAAACATTAACACAATTATCTTTAGATTTTGAACATTGTCATTTTCTAAAATGTTTAACAGATACCATGTGGGGTATTGATTGACAGCCACAAGATATGAATGACATTTATAGATAAATAAGAGTAGGTGACTGATCATTCCTCCTGAAGAAGGAGACCTCTTTCAAGCAGGTGTAGACTTCAGAAAAAGGTGCTCCAGGAGAAATATATAGTGTGTATCTACTACCCAAACATTACTTCTCTTCCAGAGAAGGTGTTCTTTTCCTGTGGAGTCTGAACTTAACAGCATTTCATCAACCACCGGAAAATCTTATCCGTTGGGAAAACCCTGTCTAATTTCAGATTCTTTTCTTTACTAGGAATTAATTCTGGGTACTTCAGTGCCTGCTGCCTTTGGCTTTTCCAGCATTGACAGAAAGACATAACATAGGGTGTTTTTAATATTGTGCATGCTCTGTTGTATATTTGCAGATCAGGGACTGACAAGCTTACGCGGATCAGACTAACTGCAATTATATTTGTTTAGGCAGAGCGAACAAAACAATAAATTCTAGGCATGGCGGCAACTGCAAAGTTTAGAGCCCAAATAACAGAAACAGGTAGGGAATGCGGGTTAGATGGCACTGACCTAGCTAACTATATTTCAGATGCATTCGACAAAAGAGAAAGACTGCAAGCGGAATTGGCTCTCAAAGAAAAACAGCTTCAGGCTGAATTGGCTGAGAGGGAAAAACGACTTCAAGCAGAATTGGAGGAGAAAGAGAAACGACTACAGGCTGAAATGGAAGATATGGAGAGAGAGCGTCAACACCAACTGGAGTTGAGGAGAATGAAGATTGAAGTGGAGATCCGGAGAATAGCGAAAGGGAGTGGTCCTACACCCTCAACCTCGTCAGGATCGCCAGTGACAGAACCACCTCCTCACGTCTCTCACCTTAATTCAGGAGCTATGTCATTTCATCTGGAACCCTTTAATGAACAGACTGACCACATCGAAGGATTTTTATCACGCTTCGAGGCAATGGCTGTCAGCTGTGAGCTTGAAGAAAGTAGATGGGCGACGAAGTTAGCGCAGGCCTTAAGATCCACCGCGTATGAAGTGTTCTCAAGACTTACTCGTGAGGAACAACAAGAATACGAAACACTGAAGAAGGCACTCTTGAGCCGAATCAAAGTGGACGGGGATTCTTACACAGCTCGATTCAAAGCCGCAAGAAAGGAACCGGGTGAGAGTTACGCGCAACTAGTTGAAAGACTGAAGTCATACATACAAAGATGGGCTTGCTTGGGAGGATTTGAGAAAAGTTTTGAAGGACTCCGTGAAATGATCATCATTGATCAGATCAAGGGGAAAATGCAGAACGAAATGAAGGCATTCTTAACCCAAAACGGGGCTGACCGCCTAGAAACTATAATCATCCTGGCAGAGAGATTTGAAAAATCTCAGAAGGAGATGGGAGGTAAGGGACGTTCGAACAACACCCCCTCTCAAAACAAAACTCCACAGCCAAAGGAGGGTGAAAACACTGTAGCCACCAAGAACAAGGGGAAATCCCAGAAAAACACTCAAAACTCAGTCCAAACAGCGCCGAAAGAGGACAAACCATTCTGTACCCATTGCAAAATTAGAATTGCAGGAAAAAGCCACCTCCACACACAGCGGCCTGTTTGGCAAACCGAAAAGAGAAAAAAGTGAGCACTAGTGAAAAGTCCAAACAGACACCTCATCAAGACACATCCATCTTGCTAAATGGATTCAAAACGACTTGTTTATATGATACTGGGTTATCGTATGACTGTGTTGTTTCATCATCCTTAGTTCACCCTGACCAGGTGACAGAGGAAATAGTGGAATTACAGGGACCGCTGAAGAGTTCAACAAATATGTCTCTTCCAGTGGCAAAAGTGAACATAGCCTCGCGGTATGTCACTGGGACAATCAAGGCAGCAGTCTTGGACGATCCAATATATCTGTAATCCTCGGCTGTAGATTTATCATTCTAGGAGAACCTGTTCAACCTGTGGCGATGGCGACCATGACCACTCGATCCCAGGCGACAAAATCTCCAGAAACAACTACGCCAATCCCTCGAACGGAGGAACTGAAGAGGGCACAAGAAGCCTACAGCACCTTGGAACCCTGCTTCAGAAAACCGCGAAAATCACATTTACCTCTACGTAAAGGTGATCTGTTCATGAAGTCAGCACTTCTTTACAGAAAAGCAGGACGAGCTGGACAAGAGTTTAATCAACTAGTTGTACCAACTCCATACAGGACTCAGATCTTAGAGATGGGTCATAGTCTACCATTCAGTGGGCATATGGGTATCAACGCTACTGCACAGCGGATTACTACTCACTACTTTTGGCCAGGGATGAATTCAGACATACAACGGTTTGTAAAATCATGCCCACAGTGTCAGAAAGTATCACCAAAACACCGGACACAACCGGCAATGTTGGGTGAATCGCCAATCACTGGAATTCCATTTGAGAAAGTGGCTGTAGACATAATCGGACCTCTTTCAGCAACGAAGAGGCAAAACCGATTCATATTAACGCTTGTGGACACAACAACCATGTGGGCCGAAGCGGTTCCTATGCCCAGCTGTGACTCTAAAGACGTCGCTGATGCATTATTAGGAATATTCACACGTCTAGGATTCCCACAAAGGATCTTGACGGACAACGGTTCACAGTTTCGTGGTAAGCTCATGGAAGAGACCTTCAGACTTTTTCATGCACACCATATCTTCAGTTCACCATATCACCCTCAGTCAAATGGACTTGTGGAAAGGTGGAACGGGACATTGATTAGTATCCTACGCAAAATTGCCCAGGAGAAGACAGAGGATTGGGACTTGTATTTACCCGCAGCTTTATTCGCTTACAGGGAAGTACCCTATCACTCAACAGGTTTTGCTCCAGCCACACTGTTGTTTGAACGACCGATCAAGGGACCATTGGAGGCGTTACTGCGAACATGGACTGATAATACTACAGATGATACAGTCTTGACTGCATCTACATATGTGTAATATAATAAAAACGTCCCTACCCTTTCCTAAGCATTGACTCCCTTAAAATTAAACAAACCCTTACAATTACTGGTTAAGTAACTTGCTTAGGTAGGAATAGAAAATAAAACAGCAATAGACTGACTGTGGCGAGCTAAATTTATTTGGCTTTATTTCTTTCACGTACCTGGCAAGACCGGGACTGATAGAAAAACAAAGGCCAGTGTAGCCATTTTGGTCAGTACGACACAAAGAACAGACATGTAAAAGTTTTCCCTTCAGGGAGAAGGCATGTTGCCTTTAAAAACATGATTCTCTTCAAATATTGGTATGTTATATCTACATTATTAAAATGTATTTATGTATTACATAGACCAGTATGTTTAATTAAGAATTAGAATGATAATTCAACAGTTCTTGAAAACTAGAGTCTGATTTTATTTTTACCAACGAAACACAGGTGGGCGCTACGCTGTAAATTTTCCTAGGTCTTACCATTTCAAATTCTTATGTTAAAATCTTGTATAGGCATTATAAACTTATATCTCACTAGTTAGTGCTTATAACCTAGAAATATTATGTGTATCGTAGAGTATCAAACTCAGGTAAAAACCACATTCTAGGAATTGTCTCAAAGTGGGAACAGACTCTTGTTTACATACTTCAGTAGAGAACTTGTGTCTGTCAATTTCATATTCCTATGTTAAAACTTCTAGGCACTATGAACAATATCTCACTATTTATGCTTAGAAATCTGCAAATAATCTATGGACTATAGAAAGGAAATTTTATCCATGCGGGGACATACAAATGATTACGCGTATTCCTGACTCTTAGTAAGGGGATAAAATACTTCGCCACATCATAATATGTAACTTGGAACTATAGTGCTAAAGTTTAGTACCATCCTTTTGTTAACAGATTAGTAACCACTCCATATGAGGAGGGACATGTAATCATTTCATAAAATATTGCTAGGGATGCCATGTTTAAGAATATAAATTCATGAACAAAGGAAGTAAACGCGTGATCCAAATCAATGTTCGGATAGGATTCAATCCGCATCACCTCACCGTAGTAGGAACAGAAGCGAAGATTGTGAATAAATTGCTTGCAATATTCAGAAGACTGGACCATGCGGCATAAGTTATTCTAATTAAATACTCCTAATAATAGCAGTCCTTGACAAAATATATCACAGCCGACTACTATCCTCATCTGCTGTACGCAGTGGGGGGGAAAACAATGTATGTTTTAGTTATGGATTAACCGATGAGAATATCCAAAAACAAAGGCTCCCTGCATCAGCATTATGATTAATTATTATGTAGGATTATCATGTACTTGATATCAGAAAAATGTACATGTATGGTTTTTTTCTGGTATGAGAACTTTCTCTGTTCTGATTGTTACTTTTTACTGTGCGAATATACATTTTAATGTTGCACCTTGGATTAGAGGATGTTGATTAAGAATCCATGTGTATGTCAGTACTTAAGCCAATGTTGAATAGTCTTGACCTAAGGATGATTACAGTGCCGAAAGGAAGACGCGGCATTAGAAACCACAGAGATTCTGTATAGGCTATTCTCTTCAAGTAATGAGAGAGACAATATCAACATGTTGGATGGACAGAATGACTTCACTCATCTAATAGTCCCAGTAACAACAGAACAAAATATAAGTGAGAAAATACCTTACTCACTATTAAGAGTCAGAATGGCTCTACTCAGCAATGAGGGACAGTGGAACATGGACATACTCCTTTCCCCTTCTCCCCTTGTTTTGTATTTTTGTTTGTAATTGTCTTGTGAAAGTTAACACATCACAGTAGGTTAATGCTAGTGTTGTATTCTTGTCATCCCTTTTCTATAGAAGAGAAGCAGGTGGTGGTTGAATGTGGTGGGACTATATCACTAAACCTGGATCCTGGGTCAACAGCCAGAAAGTGAATGTCCTAAACCATAGTCTGCATCTAGAAATACCCATGGACTGCTGCGCTCAATAGCTCCATAGCGAGCAAGATTAAATTAGAAGACAACTGACTGGGTGAGTGATTAAGTCCTATTTTAGTAGGAATATCCAGGATGGACTTCAAGATCTAATAATCTACAAAGATGAAGATCATCAGAGTACTGACAACAGTGTATCGTTTGCGTTACTTCTGAGAAGTATCACCTATGGCCTCATCATTCAACCAAGTCAGTGAAACTGGGACAATCCTTCTTCAAGTTACTAAAACTAACAACAGTGAGTAACTTCACCTGTTGGTTGGATTACCAAGTTAATATCCACAATGGATAAGTCTTCGAAAGAACATCTCACAGCTGCAACAGTCAAACATAAGGTTCCAGCCATGCAACACCAAGTTCTAGCTATGAACACCCACTCAAACAAATGGGGAGAAGAACCTGAACCACATAAGCCAACACAACCAAGGTACAAACTTAATATCATCTGAAACATAACTACGAAACCAGATTACCTCAAGGTTCCAAACCCTGAAACCCATCAGATAAAAGACCATATGAAAGCAGCTAAATGTCTCTACATCAGCAACAAGAGGAATCATCAATTGTTTGCGAACCTGTTACTGTGCTGAATTTATTCATCTGTGGATATATGTAGGTATAGATCAATTGTGGCCCTAGTCACAGATACTACCATGAGATGCCTCTCAGTCATATAAAGTTCTACACTGGACTAGATAACAAGGACTAACTCTTTGCTGGTCCAATGTCAACCCAAATGCCATGGGTTATAGACTCGTGACTGGTGGGTTGTAAATCTTTGTTGAACTACTTGGGATTCTGATATTAAAAGCAGAGCAGCTGAATGGACGTCTACTTGGCACCATGTATGGTGAGATGGTAAAGTACCTTCTGCAGAGCTTAAGTGGAAATTCCGGAAAGTTAGACCAACCTGAGGCCCCAAATTAAAAAAAAAGACACCGAGCCTACTGCAACAGAGTACTAGAATATTCTAGCTCGCGGAGGGATTTGTGATTGTGTGTAATTTCTATTTGGATTATAAAGTATGATTTGCACCAGCCAATTACCAGTGACTAAATAGTAAGAACATAACTGAGTGCATTAATTCGGTACCAGATAAGTGGGGAAAAGATCTATTGACAGCAAAGGTGAACCCTAACCCCACACAGGAGATAGACTCGATTTAAATTTAATTTTTTTAGTACAAAAAGCTGTTTAGTGTTGGGAATTTTTTTTTGAAGGTAACAGGTCAGTAGGTTTTTTTCCCAAGGTGTAGATGGTTTGTATTTTGGAAAACCCAAATCATTATTTTTAACAATGAGAGAATGGTAAAAGGGGTCAGAAACATGTTAGTTGGGTTTTATTTTAAAAACTTTATTTGCCTAATTATGAGGTAAAGAAAGTAGACCCAATTTGTGGTGTTTTGTTGTTTTAATAACCTGGTTTTTTTTTCTGGGGTCACTGGGTACATGTTGTAATACTGCAATTATTCCCATGCCGCTGAAAAGCTAGGTTTTTTACATATATTATATATATATAAATATTTAATATATTATATATATTAAAATATATATATATATTATAATATAATATATATATAATTAATATATAAAAGAAGGTCTTGATTTTAATACCTGAATTTTGCCCAAAAGTGTTGTGTACATAAAGAAAAGTGGTGTCCAACAAGGGTTTGTTTATAGTTGTGAGCAATCAATACCCTTCTAGCACGATAGAAAATTTAAAGGGGATGAAGGGGGGGAAGGGAAACCCACACAGATCCCGTTGTTTCAAGGTTTGAACTCTTCTTCTGGGATTTGAGGTAAATACCCTGATCACCCTGCATTCAACCAGTGACCAGAGAATCAATAACCCCCCTAGACTTTTTTAACGAATTATTCTCGGGAATTAAAATCCACATCCCACATGGTGGGAAACGCCCGGAAATTTAAACTCATGGTAAACATCACAAAGGGGATTTTTGTGGGTATAGAATTCGGGAAAAACCTCCGCAGGAAAACCCCAAACACTCAGAATGTTATAGTGTTAGTAACAGACCAATCACCATTAGTATGAGCTGAGTCAAGTTTATGTAAACCCCATAATGGCTCAGAAAATATAGTTTTTTTTTGGGACAAAATGTTCACAGGTAATATCTTGATTTGGCAGATGCACAGGAGTTTGGGTTTTGGGTATGAGATTTTTTTTTAAAACTATATTTTTTTAAACTTTTTGATGGGAAACTATGTCAGAATAACCTCCCGTAGAAGGTCCTGGGATGGAAATCACATAAGATAGGTATTTAGTGAAGTTTGAATTCATATATTCCCCTTTGATGTTTGAGGTATGGTTGTATTGGTTTTTCTCTTTAAAAAGGTTTTAAAAATGGGGTAGTCATAACAACTATATTAGTATCCATAAGGTTTTTGTTCCCAATATGAACGGTTTAATTTAAATATTTTTTCATTGATTTCATTGTATTTTAAAGTTGACTGCTTGTTAATTCATGAATATTGAAAATTTTCCCAAGGGGCAGAGAGTGATAGACAATTTTTTAGTAATTAGGAAGATAAATTAAAAACCAATAAATTTTTTTAAGGGAAAAATGTAATCAAAAAGGTGATTGGGAGGACAGTAAAAATACCTGAGAGATGAATTAACCAGGGGAAAATAGCAGAACTAAAGTAAAGAACTAAGGGAAGGCCAAAACCACCACTTGCAAAAAGTAGACATAGTTAAGGAAGGGAAGGAATATTTTAAGAAGCAGATTTTAGGGGCACCTAAATTAATTTTTCCCCCATTAACAAACATGTTTACAACCCCGGTAGAAAAGTAAAGTGAATAAATATGGAACTTAGAAAGAAAAACCCATCCCGAATTATTTTTCCACCGGGATATGAGTATTTATTAATAACTAATCAGATGGCCCCATATGTTAAAAAGGGTCAAAACCCGAAATTTTCCCCTGGTGATGTAAGTGAAACGATCAATAATTACTGACCAACAGAATATAAGTATTTTTTAATATCCACCCCTTTTCCAATTAATGGTAGCGGAAACAACCGTATAGGTATGTAAAAGGTAAATTAAAGAATTAACTTAAAAAAATTAGAATTTCAAATAAATTCAGGAGAACCGGGAAAAAAATTTTCCAATTTAGTAAGAGATGAACATTTCAGATATTGGCTCCTTTAAATTTTTAAAATTTTCGTTTTAAACCCCATAAGTGAAATGATGAGTAGTCCTCATCAAAAAAAAGGGAATGAAACAGCTTTTTTGTTAGCATTTGTTTCAAAAAGTTATTTCAGTAATTTCCTCGAAAATTAATATTCTATAAGGGGAAAAATTAAAAAAGGGCAATAAAGGGTACAATAGAGGGCGCGACCAATTTTTTTTTTAAAAACGAGTAACGAAAAACTAGTAATGCTCGAAACCTATAAAAAGTAGGGGAATCAGAAACAATCGAAGACGAAACAGTTTTTCCCTCCATTTTGATGTGGAGTTAGCCAGCTTTAATATGTGAAAGCAGATCCAGACTAACAGAGATTTGCTTAAATAACTGATGCGAATCGTAAAAAAACAATTAAAAAAAAATCTTTAAATAGATGTGTTATAAAAAAGGACGAAAACCCTGACGTAAAAACAAGGAAAAGCTAAAACTTTTACAGTGAACCCAAAGCTAAAAAAAGGAATATAGCTGGTAAAAAACCAACAAATTGGAGCATATAGCTGAAGAATGTTGTATTTATAGATTTGAAATTTCAATAGGAATCCCGTAGTAAATTATAAAAGTTCAAAGATAGACATTAGTCAATCTAAAAAACGAGTTTCAGTATTAAACGGAGGAAAACAAAACTGGAGAGAAACATTTTGGTCCCTTTCCTGTTATCTGAGGACACAATAGGAGAGCCAGATGAAGGGGGAAAAAATGAAAAGAATTTTTAAAAAACTAGTAAACCCCCCCTCCAAAAATGAAAAAGTTTTGGGGAACCAAAAACCCAAAAACTTTTTTTTTG
>JACEFZ010025889.1:0-95000 GCA_014155875.1 Cepaea nemoralis
TGTTACTCGGGCCTCGGTGACTGATTTTTTCCCCTTGGGCGGGAGTTGTAGCCCTTTTACTCATGTCTATAAATGTGAGTCTGTGACAACCAGTACCTTCATCGCTTCGAGGCTATGTCAGTTGCTATGGATCTGGAGCGTAACACATGGAATCTTAAGCTATCCCAGGGATTACACGAGACCGGTTACGAGGTTTATTCACGCCTCCACCAGGACATGAGAACAATTATGGCGAGTTGAAGACGGCTTTGCTGAAACGATTTGAAGTTACGTCCCATACCTACCGGAAAAAATTTCGAGGAGCGAAACGAGAACCGGGGGAGTTGTTCACCGCCTATAGTCTGCGTCTGAAAGCATATCTCCATAAGTGGATGGATTTGGCTGGGTTCGCGCATGACTATGAGAGTCTGGAAGAGCTCACGGTAGTCGACCAGATGCGGAAGCAAATGTCGAAACCTCTCAGGTCATTCTTGGGAGAACAAGGGGCGGAACAAATCGACATGGTGACGAAATTGGCAAAACGGTTCGTCGAGGTCCATGGGGAGGCAGCAGAAAACATTTCTACAAACACCAAAAGTCAGGAAAAACATAACCTGAAGAAAGAAAAATGTACAGGAACTAAGAAGGTGGAACCATATGTCAAAACTTCAGAGGAGAGTTCGGAGAAGACGACAGGGGAATGCAAGAAAACTTCGAGCTCTACACAAAACGACCATGGTCGGAGAAGTGGTGTTCGATTTGTAAGTCACCCTCTCACAATACGAAGGAATGCAAATCGAAGGCTAAGAACCCTCACTTCGCCGCATGTCAAGTGACTTCAACGCAGGTGGACACTGACAATGCCAAGGTCGACAAGGATGCTCACCACCAGGACAGCTCACTCAAGTCCGGCACAAGAAAATCTAGGACGGGGAAATGGTGCAAACACTGCAGCTCAAATATACACAATGCTATTGACTGCAGGGGAAAGTCAAGAGACACTCAATTCGTCGTGTGCCCCGGATAACCTAAGGTGGAGCCCACCGAACAGGTCGAGGCCGAAGGAGAGACTCCAGACCAGGAAAAACCACCTGTAGTGCAATTGGTAGAAGTTAACGGTCGTCAAGTGTAGTGTTTATACGACACAGGACTGGACGGGGAGGCAGTGATTTCTGCGGATCTGGTACATCCAGAACAATTCACAGGTGAAAACATGGAGATACAGCCTGCACAGAAGAGTGCTGTAGCCATGAAATTGCCCATTGCCAGAGTGGAGATTCGGTCAAGATATGTCACCGGCACCATCAAGGCCGCTGCGTTGACCGATCCCATTTTCCCGTAATCCTCGGTTGCCGGTATGTCTTTCTGGGAATGCCCAGGGAGCCAATCCATATGGGAGCAATTCAGACTCGCTCTCAGACGAGAACGGATGAGGCAGAAACAAATGTGACTAACCCACTGCCAGGGGAGTTGCGAACTGCCCAGAGTGAGGATGCTACGTTACGTCCTTGCTACAAAAAGCTGCAGAAAAGTGCTGATCCACCCAAACGGGGCAGTACTATATGAATAATAGGATACTCTACAGGAGAGCCGGAAGGGGAGACAACCTAAATGGTCAGTTGGTGGTCCCAAAAGCCCACCGTTCCCAGATTCTTCATATGGGGCATACCATCTCATTCAGTGGGCATATGGGTATTGCCGCCACGATGCAGCGAATTTCCTGCCATTACTATTGGCCGGGAATGACAGGTGATGTGCGTCGGTATGTGAAGTCATGCCCTGAGTGCCAGAGGGTGGCACCGAAACACTGGACAGCGCCGGTGGTCTTGGGTGAAATGCCCATCATGAACTCTCCTTTCGAGAGGGTAGCCATCGATATTGTGGGTCCACTTCCTAGGACTAGAAAGAGGAACATGTACATACTCACCATAGTGGATTGCTGTACAATGTGGGGTGAAGCCATACCGTTGACCACGATTGACTCGAAACGAGTGGCGGACTAACTGATGGAGGCCTTTACTAGATTAGGCTTTCCTGATCAAATACTGACGGACAATGGGTCCCAGTTTTGTGGAAAACTTATGGAGGAGGTATTTAGGGTATTCCACTATAACCATATCCATACCAGCCCTTACCACCCTCAAGCCAATGGACAAGTAGAGCGTTTGAACGGCACGTTGATGACAATGCTCAGGAAACTAGCGCAGGAAAAACCTGATAGGTGGGATGAATATATCCCAGCAGCAATTTTTGCCTATCGGGAAGTTCCTCATGGCTCAACAGGACTACCACCCGCTACGTTGCTGTTTGGTCGTCCAATCAAGGGACCGTTGGAAGCCATGTTGAGGAGTTGGACTGAAGAGGGGACGTCAGAAGAAGTGATCTCGTCTTACAAATATGTGGAGGAACTGAAAGAAAAACTTCACAAGGGATGGACTCTGGGAAATCAAAACTTGAAAAAGGCCAGAAAAAGACACGCGGCTTACTACAACCGTAGGTCTAAAGACAGATCTCTAGAGGTGGGAGACAAAGTATTGTTGCTACTCCCAACGGGAAACAACAAACTGGAGATAGGTTGGCAAGGACCATTTCCCGTGGAAAGGGTGATATCCAGAACCAACTATCAGATTCGGATCCGGGAAAGTCGAAGATTTTACATATCAATCTCTTGCGGAAATACGAAGAGAGACCAGGAGAAAAAGCAGCTCACCTCCTGGCAATGGCAGTTGCAGTGGAGACAGAAGTGGGAACCAACGAGGGCAGGGAATATCCCCTGGTACACCAGGAAACCTACAAGGATGTACAGGTGAACCCTGATCTGACTTCCAAGGAGAGGGAAAAGATAACCCAGGTTCTCGAGTCTCATAAAGAGATACTGACTGATAAAACAGGACGAACAAGGTTGGTGGAGTTCGAGATGACTTTGACCACTCAGGAGCCTGTTCGCCAAAAGGTTTACACAGTGCCATTCTCTAAAGAAAAGGCCCTGGAGGAGGAAATACAGAAACTGTTGGAGGATGACGTGATTGCACCTTCCACATCCCCATACAATGCGGGGGTAGTTTTGTTACGAAAACCAAGTGGAGAACACCGGTTGTGTATAGACTACCGACTTCTGAACAGTCATACACAATTTCAGGTGGAACCTTTGCCGAATCCAACTCAGCTATTCGCGAGGCTCCATAAAGCAAGGTATTTCTCTAAGGTGGATCTGAGTCGCGGGTATTATCAGATTCCGGTCAAACCAGAGGTTAGACCCCTATTGGCCTTCAGTACCCCCAGTGGACATTATGAATTCAAAGTCATGCCCTTTGGACTCAGCAATGCACTTAGTGTGTTTACTCGCATGATGAGGAATTTACTTGATCCTTTAAAGGATCCGTCCATCATCTCATTCATGGATGATATTCTGATTTCCAGTGACAGTTTGGATGACCATTTACAATCCTTGGAAAGTGTTTTCAATAGGCTCAAGGAAGCAGGGCTTACAGCTCGCCCAACCAAGTGCATGATCGGTTACTAGACTCTGGAATTTATAGGTCACACCATCACTCCAGGACACATTGTCCCAGCGGAAAAGAACCTAGAGAAAATCAGAAGTGCTCCAAGGCCAAAAACAAAGAAAGATGTGCGATCTTTTCTCTCGTTGTGTGGGTTCTACCACAAATTTATCCCACATTTCACTGAACTGGGAGCTCTATTAACAGAAACCTTGAAAAAGGGATTCCCAGACCAAATAGTTTGGACACCAGAATGTGAGAGTGCCTACAGTCAGTTAAAGGAGGCCTTGGTCAGCAAACCTGTGTTACAGCTCCCGGACCTTTCCAAACCATTTGTGTTGAGAACGGATGCAAGTGGGATTGGGATTGGGGCAGCTTTGTTACAGGAAGGAAAAGACGATGCTTCAGTTTTGTAACCAGTGGCATACGCAAGCAAGAACCTTCTCCCGACTGAGAGGAATTATTCGACCGTTGAGTGAGAGTATTTGGCTCTTGTATGGGCCGTACAAAACTTCCAGCCTTATTTGTATGGAGTTCAGTTTCGAGTTCAGTCGGATCATCAACCTTTGATATTCCTGGCCACTTCTCAGAAGCTCAATGCCCGTTTGATGCGGTGGTCGTTGCTACTTCAGCCATACCACTTTACAGTGGAGTATATACCTGGGAGGGAAAATGTTGGAGCTGATTTCCTGTCTAGACATACAGCACCTGAAGAAGAGGAATAGATCATCTGGATCGAACCTCCAAGAAGAAAGAGTTGTTGCGGACTACTCTCTTAGGAGGGGGCCTATGTCACGAGTTAAATAAACTTGTCAGTCGATCGATGACAACCAGGCCCAACATTAGTTTGCAAACACAATTGACCCTTTGATGTGGAACTAACTGGGGAAAATACGTTGTTATAACTGTCTGCACCTGGTCGACATTTGTGTATGAGATCTAAGTGAGTCACGTCGAGTTGTCTACACACGGTCGACAGTTTGTTGTTTGAGAGACGTGTACTGGCGACATCTGTCTACGAAGCGGGAGTTGGCCGTGGCAAGTGATAGACAGAATGCCTGCTAGAGGTCGGAAGGATTCTGTAATGGGGGAAAGGTCTCTGGCTTACAGACAACCCGGATATTTGTTAGATGAGACAAAGAACTCCCCAGATGAAAAGGAAACTTGACAGCTAATTGACTCTGGTTAGTCTGGAAACAGGAGGACAAAGCCAGATTCTGGACTGATTGGCGTCTAGACTTTCTGGTGACTCACTCAAGCACCCATATAAAACCCAGTGCAGTAAACAAGTGGAGGGAGTTGGGAATAACATTCTGCAGTGTTAGGATTGGGGATTATTCCAAGTTGTGTTACATGAGAGAAACTAGGGGTGTCAATTTGTTGATAGTATCGGCGGACATAGATCCAGTCTGTGATCGCCTAGTTTCGATTAGCAACTGGAATAGGCATATGGTAGGCTATTAATTATATCTAATTTTAGAGTATGATTAGGAATAAAGTACAGTGCTGTGCGGTGATCTAATGTATTATAGGTGCAGTGATATAATGTATTATGATTAGTGATAGAATGTTCTATAAGTGCGGTGCTAGAAAGTATCATAGGAGCGTCGGCACTAGTATCCTATTGTGTGGCTTCAACTAGCTTATGTGAGATATCATTTTACTCAGGAAGTTGAGGACAATGTAGGGGAATAATAATTAGAGAGATTAAGGATGGTTGAGAGGGAGAAGATGTATGGGTAATGGTAGGATCTTCCAGTAGGGCATCTGCTGGATTTCTACCCGTTCCTTTATTCTTTCCTGGTGTTGCCATGTCTCAGATCATATGATTGAGTTATTTGGCCGTATGACAGAGATCGGATCTCTGTTATAGATCTGAGTGCTGGTATTGGCCTACACTTACCTAATTATGGCCAGGACGGAGTTGCCCTCACCATAGTATTCTCTATTCTACAGGTTCAATTTCCAGGTCCACGTATGTGTGCTGTGATTTTCAGCGGTGGGACTAACACAAAGTTAGAAGATGATCGCTCAGAATCTGAAGACAGAGGTTGCTGAGAGGCCGCTACATAGGGCTTATACCCAAGTTGGTTTGCGGGAACCTGGCTTCTGCTGAGCAGAACATGCTGACGAGATTGAGGTTTAGCCAAGTGATAGATGTATCAATGAACAGTCAGAACATTGCATAATTTATACTGATACCCAGAACAGTTAGATTGTGGTGTTAATATGAGGAATCTTTAGAACCAGTGACTCTAGATCCATTAAGATTTCTCCAATAACAGTGACAATAAGATTAGAATTTCCTGATTAACAATCCGTTAAATAACCGAGGGAGTTCATAGTGTGAATCAGACTTTCATTAGACAGTGTTTGTCAGGGGTGTCCAAGCATCCTAGTGGTTCCAGAGACAACGGAGGAAGTCTTCACGTGACCGGAGGAGCATCACCTGGGTGAGGCTACTTGTAGGGGATACATGGTGCTGGTGTGTCTACAGCACAGGGATGAGAATGACTACTCTTGAACACTGATCTGAGTCTATAGACGATTTAGAATACACGTCACACATTCTACACCTTATACACACATACACTTCTCCTACATATACTCTTTGCTTTAATAAATTTCTTGTTTTTATTTGTTGAAGCGAGAGTTGTCAAGTATGTTATGTTGGGGAAGAATGAGAAGGGGCATGATCCAGGTGTGAGTAAGAGTGAGAGGAAGGTGTCTTCAGATTGAGGGAGTGTATGGACGGAGTCTGCTGGATATCTCCAGAATAGAGATATTGAATTAAAACAAAATTTGGATGTTGATTCCCCTCACTCCAGGGACGACACTAAAGTGGTAAAGAAGAACAAGGAACTACTGCGACATTCATTCTTTACACACACGACATTTATTGGGAACTCGTAAACGGGATCTTTTGTACAACGGGATCTTTAGACAACGGGATCTTTTAACACGGGATCTTTAGTTAGAGGATGGAGATATCCTATTAGTGAGAATCCAGCTAGAGTGAATGTGGATAGGTGTTAGGACTTATCTTACCTGTTTACACTTCACACGTCTGCATAGGTCTGTGGTCCTGATTCTACTCTTGTCACTGAGTGATTGTGTGGTGTTGTGTGGTGTGTTATAATATATATAGATCTATTGTATTTGGTCATTATCTATATAGTTGTTTAGAGATAATCTATACTCTATCTGTTGAGTTACCTCTCTGTACAATGGCCACTCCTAGATTAACTGGGGCAGAACTTAGAGCAAAGGGGGAAGACATGGGATTGTCGGGTTCTGCTCTAACGGATTACATACAGGAATTGGAGAGAGAGTATCGTCAAGCAGAAAGAGAAGATCGGAAGGCCGAGTTGGAATTTGAGAAGGATGGAGGCAGAGCAAGCAGCTAAGAAATTGGAAGCAGAACAAGCTGCTAGGCAACTTGAGGCTGAGCAAGCCATGAGAAGACTGGAAATAGAAGCTAAAAAACTGGAAGCAGAGCAAGCTGCTAAGTTACTTGAGGTTGAGCAAGCTGCTAAGAGATTGGAAGCGGAAAAGGAAGCTCAGAAATGGGAGCATGAGTACCGGATGCTGGAACTCGAACTCAAGAGGCAATCTAGTGGGGAAACTGAGGGAGCAGTGGGAGGTTCCTCTCTCCCTGGCTCAACACCAGTAATTGGACATAGCTACCATGCTATGAAGTTCCCTTTAGCGATCTACGAGGAGGACAAAGAGAAGATTGACCAGTGTCATCGTCTTGCTCATGTCTAGGTATCTGAGCTCGGGTTCACACAGGCAACAATAACTCCGTTAAATATAATATCTAACATTTATTGTAGTTCACTATACAGTGCGTTGGCGCTGAGTCGCATATCACAGAGATTCAACATCATCACACATAGTTATCACAAACATCCTAGCAAACTATCTGGCATAAGTCTATAAACCCCAAATACACATGGGTTTAATCTATTAATCTATTGAGTCCCTCTAAGGCAGGCCCTGTTGCCTCTCTGATGGTCCGTCTGTCCTCTGACGGTCCACACGTGTCCCAATCCGACACGGGTGGTAACTCTGTCTGAGTTCCTCGTGGACCCCGCAATAGGCGGGCCACATCAGTGTCCACGGGACAGTGGACTCAATGACCAGTCCTTCGAGAAGGCTCTAGATTACTCTGGCCTTCGAGTGACTGACTTCTTTCCCTTGGTCGGGAGTTGTAGCCCTTTTACTCATATCTATAAATGTGAGTCTGTGACAGGATTCCCCCCTCTCCCCCGATCTGATGGGTTGTTATATGGTAATTAGATCTGCTCTAATTCTGTCACAGAATCATATAAAGTCGGTGTTTGTAGTTTGGTGGACAGTAACCTGGTAACCTACATACTGGCATCAAAACTCATGTATTCTCCCATACACCACTTCTCTGATTTGGTGAAGAGATCACTCTCTCTTCTGTGTCCTTAAAAATGCTTATCTGACCGAAGTTACGTGACGTTTACTAGTTGTGTTTACAACCCGTCCTTCTCATAGTACCCCACTGATACCAAGACAATTAACCTCTGTATTAAAGAGGATTAACAAGACCGAAGTCCTGGCTAATTAAGTACACCTTCAAATCTTGATCTGTGTGTGCATTTCAATACATTTTTACTCTCGTATGTTGTATAATGCTAAATATGCAGTTACATTGTTATTTTATCCCCTCAGACTACATGTGTCCCTGTTGGCATGTTAGTGTGTTGACTAATAAGTTGGTGGTTCTAATAAAGTGAATGTATTTTAAATTGATAGTGTTCAGTTTTAAGGTTTGTGTAAAGTGTGTGCTGAATGTGTGGCTTATTTCCAAGCGTCACGAGTTGGGATAACCTTAATCATGAATTACTCCAATGTGTGCAATACATGATCAGGCATTCCAAGCAGTGGTGCTTAGATGTAGTATCCTAACTCCTAAACTAAGAATATTAACCTAACTAATAAACATGTATTAACAATTTAGACAAGTAATACAATTTACATGAAAGACGCAGACAAATTAAAATAAATACGTTTTGCGTACAATTTGTCCGCTCAGTATATCGTTCTCTCATTTAATCCATTTACTCTGTCATTCACTCATCTTTCATTCCAAATAGTATTTGGTTAAAATATATAATTAAAGTTGAGGTAAGTGTTATTGCCCTTAGAAAAAATGGAATAGGCGATCTTTTCCCTTTAAGAAAATACGTACTTTTTGTACGATGACTCAAAAATGGGTTATAATTTACACAGAGACAATTGCATAGGAAGGTTATTTATTTATCCTATTAATGGAACTACCTGTAATATTATAGTAGAATATGTACAAATTACAGGTTAACACATTTTATATACAAAATTCAATGCAAATATAATACATATTTAATATTAAATTAATTAATTAACTAAGTAGCTAAATCCAACGATGATGTGCGCGTTGTCCTCCTGTTGTTAGCGTGTCGTGCCATGAATGTTAAAGTTAGTATGGCTGTCTCTTGAGTGTTGTAGTCGACGTAGTTCTGTTTCGGCTGTTTGCAAAGTCTCGTAGCAACAGCAAGTATGGAATGTTCTCAATGTTGCGTATAAAGTGTTCTTACAATTTTCAGAGTGAGTTCACAGGTTGAAATCATTACACTGTTAATGTCTCTCGCTCGGATCGTTCTAGAGCTTGGGCAATTGATAGTATAGCTCTTCACGTATAGTTCATAAAGTATGTGTCTTAAAGTTTCATGTTCGTGGGTGTCATAAGTAACTTATTTACTGAGGTGTTATTACTATTCACTGGGAGTTCTCTAGCAGGTGTAGAGTTACACTGTTATATGCCACAGACTAAAAATATCACAGTTTCTAGTATGGCGAATGGTCGATGTGCTAAATGTTATTCTACTGGCGCATTCGTTTGCCGTGATAATAGGTCAGCAATAATGTTGTCAGTGCCTCTGATATGGCGGATTTCGAAGTCGAAATCTTGAAGAAGAAGACACCATCTTTGTAAATGATGGTTTTTCGGGGCACCTTGCTTAAGGACCAACAATGGCGAATTATCAGAGAGTATAATGAAGTGGGCACCTAAGAGGAACTTAGATAATCTTAACACACAAAATAATAGACTTAATGCCTCCAATTCCACCGTAGAATACCGGGTCTCTGCCTTCTTTAGCTTCCGGCTTACGTAGAGAATTGGGTGTCTCACTCCATCCACTTCTTGCATTAAACATCCTCCGATTGCGATAGCACTGGAATCTGTGGTCAAAATAAAGGGTAAATTTATGTTGGGTAATCGTAAGACTGGTGGATTAGAAAAAATACGTTTCAATCTGCTTATTGCATTCTCTAAGCGAGTACTTTTACAAATTTTTGATGGATGATCTTTAGTTAACATATCAGAAAAGACTGAAGTAAGTTCTGCCCAATTTGGTATAAATTTAGAATAATAGTTAATAAGACATAGTAAACTTCTAATTTATTTCTTTGTGGTAGGCACTTCTAGATTGAGAATCTTCGACACAATTTTATCATCTGTCAACAATTTGCCTTCAGAAATTCTATGACCAAGGAAGTCTATTTGTTTATAGCCTATTTCAACCTTGGAAGGTTTGATAGTAAGTCCAAAAAGAAAGATTTGGTTGAAGACTTGTTTGAGTGTAAGTAAGTGAGAAGTCATATTAGAAGAATGGATGCATATATCATCAATATAAGCTTGAACATCTTTAATTCCGTGTAATAGTAATCTAGTTAATCTAACAAATGTGGCGGGCGCGTTCTTGAGACCAAATGGAAGATATAGCCATTCGTACAAACCGAGGGGTGTTGCGAATGCTGTTATATGTCTAGAAGCAGGGTGTAGTGGCACTTGCCAATAACCTTTCGCTAAATCAGTCTTAGAAAATAAGGATGATTGAGACATATTTAAGATGAGATCTTCACAACTGTTCATTGGCTCTGCGTCCGTTGTGGTTCTTGTATTTAATACTCTATAGTCGATGCACAAACGGATTGTCTGGTCCTTCTTTTTCACCAGGACAATCGGTGAAGAATATTGAGACATAGATTTTTGAATTATTCCATTTTTCTCTAAATCCAAAATTTCTTTGTCTAAATTTGCTCTGTAATGGAGAGGAATAGAATATGGTCTACATTTGACCGGTGTCAGATCTGTCAGCACAATTGAATGTGTTATTTTGTCAGTGCGTCCAGGTTTGTTAGAAAAGATAGATTTATACTCGTCAAGGAGAGTCAAAATGTCTTGTCGCTGTTGTTGTGTCAAAGTGTCAGAGATTTGTATGTCATTTATACTACCGTCGTCAGTCATAATCGGTACTGGGATTTCAGTATTGTCTACGTCTGTCTGATTTATCACAGATGCTACTGTTTGTAAATTGTCCTCAATGTCATTGTCGTCGTCGTGGAGATTAATCGTTGTCAATATGTCGTCAAATTGGTCGTCGTTGTCGATATCACATATTTTCGGTAATGTCCATATGTCTTAGTCGTCTTTGTCGTCGTAAGAGTGCGTCGTTAACGATGCTTCATTTGTCGAGGTGTCATTCAGTTGGGTAATTATCGTTTCGTTTTTGTCATCAGTTTGCTGCGTCTGCTCACTCGTGTCCGTGTCCTGTCTAGCATAGTATGGTTTCAACATATTTACATGGAATATTTTCAACTTTCCATTCAAAGAAATTTCGTAATCAACTTCCGAAATTCTTCTAATAATTTTAAAAGGTCCCTGCCAAGAGGTTGATAGTAAATTTCTCTTGTCAGGTAGCAGTAGTAAAATATCCTGACCTGGATTTAATACAATTGTTTTTGCACCTCTGTTGGCGTACTGCCTGTACCTAAAACCTTTCTCCTGTAGTGATGTTCTGGCCAGTATACAGGAACGTATGATTTTGTCTCTGGTGTCAGTGACTAAGTCATAGGTAGAAATGGGTAGTTGGATATTTACAGGTTGTGATATATCTTTGTAAATAGTGAGAGGTCCTCTTGGGTTCGCTCCATTTATCAATTCGAAGGGAGAGAACCCTGTGCTTGATTGCGGGACTTCTCTATATGCGAACAGCACCGTTGGGAGAAGTATATCCCAATCGGCTGGATTTTCAGCTGTCACTTTAGATAGCATATGTTTCAGGTCCCCGTTTAGTTTCTCGCAGATACCATTTGCGGCCGGTCGATAGGGACTGGTGAAACATTGCTTGATGCCTAGTAACTTAGTTACCGATTGGGTGGCATTCGATATGAACTGGGTTCCTCTATCAGAAATTATTTTCTCCGGGAAGCCAAAACGGGAGAAAATATTTAATAGTATGTCCGTCACATCCTTAGAGGAGACAGATTTTAATGGAAGCATTTCTGGCCATCTCGTACATACATCAATAAGAGTGAAAATATATCTATTCCCTTTACTTGACATGTGATTCAATGGACCTACTAGGTCAACTGCCACGATTTGGAATGGCCTCGAGGCAGTTGTAGTTGATTGAACTTCTGCCGTAGTGTTTTTCCCCTTTTTCACCAGTTTCTGACATGTATCACATGATCTACAAAAGGTTTTAATGTCTTGGCAAAATTTTGGCCAATAAAACTGGGTCAGGACTCTAGCCCTAGTTTTTTCGTACCCCATATGACCTCCGAAAGGTGAGTCATGGGCTATCCTTAATACTTTCTCTCTATGTGCTTGTGGTAACACTACTTGCTGTATCGTGGTCTGATTTGTTGTGTACAATCTAGTTAATACATTGTTCTGTAGCCTAAATGTCCACGATGCGTTCTTGGTTAATTTTGGTTTAAGTCCTACTAACTTAAAATATGGTGAAAGTGTAGGATCTGCTTTCTGTTCATCTCCAAAATTCGTGTTGGTAGTGTTTGGTGATAGAATTTCTAGTGATTCCTGCAGTTGGTCGGTGTTGGTTTTGTGGGTTGTCTGTCGTGTTATTGCATTTGTGTGTTGTGTGTGTTGTTGCACATCTAAAGGCTTGGTACTTGGTAGATCGGTAGCATCCTCAATTCGAGGTTTTAATTTGGTCGTATCACTGACAGATTCGACCGCCCCTGCATTGTACACCTCGGTGAATTCTTTCTGAATTACTTCATTGGTTGTCTCCCTTGGTCTTTTGGCAGATTGAGACAAGCATGAATGGTGTTTCTCTCTAGAATCGCTGTTTGGGTGGTGGATACCGTTTCTATGCTCCCAATCTCTGATTTCCTTTTCAGAGCAAGGACGTATGTTGGGCAGGTTCCGAAGTATAATATCAGCGACAGGATTTTCTAGGACAGCGCACAATACTAGTCCTGATATGAACGGTGTTCGAATTTCGGCAAGAGCAAGGGGGTATTTCTCTATAGTGCCTGAGAATGTGCGACAAGTCACGTGTTTGTCTGTATAGTCTTTCTCGTTTATTAATGTTTTCTTAATCCCACAGAGCGTTGCGCCGGAATCCCGAATTAATGTGCACTTTTTGTTATTTACAAACCCTGTTGAAAAAACTAGCTTGCCTGTAGATGACAAGGCAGCGTTGGCTGTTTCATTCGAAATAGGGATAGTGTGGCCACATAGTAATGTTGTGTCAAGTTGGAACTTCGTACAGGTGTTACACTTACTGTCTGTAATGGTGTCAATAATTTGCACAGCATTTCCAAGCTCACTTACATTTTCGTTTTGATTATCACAATCATTCAGTGATTAAATCTCTTCGTCTGATGACGTTTCCACTAGTGCAGCATTGGCCTGTTTCAATAACTTTCGGCCCTCACAGAAGCGACTATAGTGCCCAAAGCTACTGCAAAAAAAAAACATTTGACCGCTCTCTGGTAAGCATTGCGCTTATTCTTCTGCTTCTCCACGATCATTTTGAGGTGGTGTGGATAGTTCGGCGATTTATCGCACATCGCGTATTGTTCGTGAGTCAAACTACAATATTGGCATTTAACTGGCTTACTGACATTTGAGCGTGGTTTAAACTTACTTTCTGTTGGTTTCGAGTATCTGGTGTTTACTACTGCTGTTGCTGTATCGTTTTGACTTAAGTTTAAATGAAAAATGTCTCTGTTTGCTGTAAAAAATGCATTCCCCTTGGACTCGATTTCCTGAATACTTTTACAGTCCATTTGTTTCAAAAACTTAGCAAAAGGTGTAGGGATTGTACTCACTATCTTGTCAATAATAATAAGTTCTTTAAGTTTGTCATGGCTGTTGTTAGTTTTAGCCGAGTTAATCCACTTTGTACACACATCTTGTACTGTAGAGACATAATCTATAAAGGTTTGATTTGGTTGTGGGGATAATTTGGCGAACTGTTGTTGGTAACCTGCAGTATCTAATGAGAAATGTTGGAGAATGCGCTGCTTTAAATAGTCATAATCTTTTCGCATTTCCTGTGGCACTGTCTCTATTACTTTTAAAGGTTCCAGAGCTAAGTTTCTCATTAAAATAAATGCCCAATCTGATTTTATGATCTTATGGTAGGACATTAGACACTCAAAACTTTCCAAGTATGCACTGATGGAATCCCCTGAGCAGAATGCCTTCACGAGGCCTTTATACTTGTTATATTTTTGTTCTTCCTCTTTGCTTCTTAGTTTATTCACAGATATTTCTACGTTGGACCCAATCTCCATCTGTTTTAGTTTTATTTGCGTATCGGCATTCAATTGGGCTTGTTTGGCCGCCGCCTCAAGCTCCATTTGTTTCTCTTGAGCCTGTAATTGCATCTTTTTCTCTTCAGCTTGTAGTTGCATCTGCATCTTTTTTTTTCTGCCTCAATATGAATCTTCTTTTCTTCTGCCTCAATTTGCATCTTCTTTTCTTCTGCCTCAATTTGCATTTTCTTTTCTTCTGCCTGAATTTGGGTTTGTTTTTCTTCTCGTTCTATCGCTCTTTCTTCACGGGCAATGTTTCTGCGTGCGTCTTCTGTGCCCATTCTGACAGTTTCTCTTCTTTATAACCTAAGTTGATACCTTGCTCAATGCATTTATCTAAGGTCGACATATTGTATTTTACTTGTTGGTACTTTTAATGAAGTTAAATCCCTTAGAAAAATGTTGGGGAGTAGAAAATTTAGTTATCTCCCTTAATTATTACATGTGCAAATCCAAATGCAAGGTTATGTTGGTTACAAGGTCATGAATATGCATACAAATCAATGCAAAGCAAAATGATACATGGATGGATGGTGAGAAGTACCGCTTAGGGTTGCAATGGGCATGATATGAAACTTAGCTTTTAATCCCAGAACTTGCGGATGTTGTCTTGTACTTTCGCCACTGTTGGATAGTTTACCTAGGTTACAAACCACACAATTCGCGGAACAATCTGCTCGTAGAATGAGAAAACATTAGTAACAGTCAAAAAATGTCACAGTCATGTCAAAAATAGTTTCTATTATTCACATCAATGAGAGACTCACTGCAGAGGGACTCATATTAATACTATTTTATCGCTAGATAGCTGCAAATAAGTTAAAATTGTACAGTTATCAATTTGTTGTACAGAAATCAATTTGTTATACAGAAATCAATTTGATATCATTAATTTGATGTTTTACTTGGCAATATATAGCCGTGTAAAGTTAAAGCTTATGCCAAAACCGGAGAATAAGCCCCCAAAAAGCCTGTCATCGTCTTGCTCATGTCTAGGTATCTGAGCTCGGGTTCACACAGGCAACAAAAACTCCGTTAAATATAATATCTAACATTTATTGTAGTTCACTATACAGTGCGTTGGCGCTGAGTCGCATATCACAGAGATTCAACATCATCACACATAGTTATCACAAACATCCTAGCAAACTATCTAGCATAAGTCTATAAACCCCAAATACACATGGGTTTAATCTATTAATCTATTGAGTCCCTCTAAGGCAGGCCCTGTTGCCTCTCTGATGGTCCGTCTGTCCTCTGACGGTCCACACGTGTCCCAATCCGACACGGGTGGTAACTCCGTCTGAGTTCCTCGTGGACCCCGCAATAGGCGGGCCACATCAGTGTCCACGGGACAGTGGACTCAATGACCAGTCCTTCCAGAAGGCTCTAGATTACTCTGGCCTTCGAGTGACTGACTTCTTTCCCTTGGGCGGGAGTTGTAGCCCTTTTACTCATGTCTATAAATGTGAGTCTGTGACAACCAGTACCTTCATCGCTTCGAGGCTATGTCAGTTGCTATGGATCTGGAGCGTAACACATGGAATCTTAAGCTATCCCAGGGATTACACGAGACCGGTTACGAGGTTTATTCACGCCTGCCACCAGGACATGAGAACAATTATGGCGAGTTGAAGACGGCTTTGCTGAAACGATTTGAAGTTACGTCCCATACCTACCGGAAAAAATTTCGAGGAGCGAAACGAGAACCGGGGGAGTTGTTCACCGCCTATAGTCTGCGTCTGAAAGCATATCTCCATAAGTGGATGGATTTGGCTGGGTTCGCGCATGACTATGAGAGTCTGGAAGAGCTCACGGTAGTCGACCAGATGCGGAAGCAAATGTCGAAACCTCTCAGGTCATTCTTGGGAGAACAAGGGGCGGAACAAATCGACATGGTGACGAAATTGGCAAAACGGTTCGTCGAGGTCCATGGGGAGGCAGCAGAAAACATTTCTACAAACACCAAAAGTCAGGAAAAACATAACCTGAAGAAAGAAAAAAGTACAGGAACTAAGAAGGTGGAACCATATGTCAAAACTTCAGAGGAGAGTTCGGAGAAGACGACAGGGGAATGCAAGAAAACTTCGAGCTCTACACAAAACGACCATGGTCGGAGAAGTGGTGTTCGATTTGTAAGTCACCCTCTCACAATACGAAGGAATGCAAATCGAAGGCTAAGAACCCTCACTTCGCCGCATGTCAAGTGACTTCAACGCAGGTGGACACTGACAATGCCAAGGTCGACAAGGATGCTCACCACCAGGACAGCTCACTCAAGTCCGGCACAAGAAAATCTAGGACGGGGAAATGGTGCAAACACTGCAGCTCAAATATACACAATGCTATTGACTGCAGGGGAAAGTCAAGAGACACTCAATTCGTCGTGTGCCCCGGATAACCTAAGGTGGAGCCCACCGAACAGGTCGAGGCCGAAGGAGAGACTCCAGACCAGGAAAAACCACCTGTAGTGCAATTGGTAGAAGTTAACGGTCGTCAAGTGTAGTGTTTATACGACACAGGACTGGACGGGGAGGCAGTGATTTCTGCGGATCTGGTACATCCAGAACAATTCACAGGTGAAAACATGGAGATACAGCCTGCACAGAAGAGTGCTGTAGCCATGAAATTGCCCATTGCCAGAGTGGAGATTCGGTCAAGATATGTCACCGGCACCATCAAGGCCGCTGCGTTGACCGATCCCATTTTCCCGTAATCCTCGGTTGCCGGTATGTCTTTCTGGGAATGCCCAGGGAGCCAATCCATATGGGAGCAATTCAGACTCGCTCTCAGACGAGAACGGATGAGGCAGAAACAAATGTGACTAACCCACTGCCAGGGGAGTTGCGAACTGCCCAGAGTGAGGATGCTACGTTACGTCCTTGCTACAAAAAGCTGCAGAAAAGTGCTGATCCACCCAAACGGGGGCAGTACTATATGAATAATAGGATACTCTACAGGAGAGCCGGAAGGGGAGACAACCTAAATGGTCAGTTGGTGGTCCCAAAAGCCCACCGTTCCCAGATTCTTCATATGGGGCATACCATCTCATTCAGTGGGCATATGGGTATTGCCGCCACGATGCAGCGAATTTCCTGCCATTACTATTGGCCGGGAATGACAGGTGATGTGCGTCGGTATGTGAAGTCATGCCCTGAGTGCCAGAGGGTGGCACCGAAACACTGGACAGCGCCGGTGGTCTTGGGTGAAATGCCCATCATGAACTCTCCTTTCGAGAGGGTAGCCATCGATATTGTGGGTCCACTTCCTAGGACTAGAAAGAGGAACATGTACATACTCACCATAGTGGATTGCTGTACAATGTGGGGTGAAGCCATACCGTTGACCACGATTGACTCGAAACGAGTGGCGGACTAACTGATGGAGGCCTTTACTAGATTAGGCTTTCCTGATCAAATACTGACGGACAATGGGTCCCAGTTTTGTGGAAAACTTATGGAGGAGGTATTTAGGGTATTCCACTATAACCATATCCATACCAGCCCTTACCACCCTCAAGCCAATGGACAAGTAGAGCGTTTGAACGGCACGTTGATGACAATGCTCAGGAAACTAGCGCAGGAAAAACCTGATAGGTGGGATGAATATATCCCAGCAGCAATTTTTGCCTATCGGGAAGTTCCTCATGGCTCAACAGGACTACCACCCGCTACGTTGCTGTTTGGTCGTCCAATCAAGGGACCGTTGGAAGCCATGTTGAGGAGTTGGACTGAAGAGGGGACGTCAGAAGAAGTGATCTCGTCTTACAAATATGTGGAGGAACTGAAAGAAAAACTTCACAAGGGATGGACTCTGGGAAATCAAAACTTGAAAAAGGCCAGAAAAAGACACGCGGCTTACTACAACCGTAGGTCTAAAGACAGATCTCTAGAGGTGGGAGACAAAGTATTGTTGCTACTCCCAACGGGAAACAACAAACTGGAGATAGGTTGGCAAGGACCATTTCCCGTGGAAAGGGTGATATCCAGAACCAACTATCAGATTCGGATCCGGGGAAAGTCGAAGATTTTACATATCAATCTCTTGCGGAAATATGAAGAGAGACCAGGAGAAAAAGCAGCTCACCTCCTGGCAATGGCAGTTGCAGTGGAGACAGAAGTGGGAACCAACGAGGGCAGGGAATATCCCCTGGTACACCAGGAAACCTACAAGGATGTACAGGTGAACCCTGATCTGACTTCCAAGGAGAGGGAAAAGATAACCCAGGTTCTCGAGTCTCATAAAGAGATACTGACTGATAAAACAGGACGAACAAGGTTGGTGGAGTTCGAGATGACTTTGACCACTCAGGAGCCTGTTCGCCAAAAGGTTTACACAGTGCCATTCTCTAAAGAAAAGGCCCTGGAGGAGGAAATACAGAAACTGTTGGAGGATGACGTGATTGCACCTTCCACATCCCCATACAATGCGGGGGTAGTTTTGTTACGAAAACCAAGTGGAGAACACCGGTTGTGTATAGACTACCGACTTCTGAACAGTCATACACAATTTCAGGTGGAACCTTTGCCGAATCCAACTCAGCTATTCGCGAGGCTCCATAAAGCAAGGTATTTCTCTAAGGTGGATCTGAGTCGCGGGTATTATCAGATTCCGGTCAAACCAGAGGTTAGACCCCTATTGGCCTTCAGTACCCCCAGTGGACATTATGAATTCAAAGTCATGCCCTTTGGACTCAGCAATGCACTTAGTGTGTTTACTCGCATGATGAGGAATTTACTTGATCCTTTAAAGGATCCGTCCATCATCTCATTCATGGATGATATTCTGATTTCCAGTGACAGTTTGGATGACCATTTACAATCCTTGGATTGTTTTCAATAGGCTCAAGGAAGCAGGGCTTACAGCTCGCCCAACCAAGTGCATGATCGGTTACTAGACTCTGGAATTTATAGGTCACACCATCACTCCAGGACACATTGTCCCAGCGGAAAAGAACCTAGAGAAAATCAGAAGTGCTCCAAGGCCAAAAACAAAGAAAGATGTGCGATCTTTTCTCTCGTTGTGTGGGTTCTACCACAAATTTATCCCACATTTCACTGAACTGGGAGCTCTATTAACAGAAACCTTGAAAAAGGGATTCCCAGACCAAATAGTTTGGACACCAGAATGTGAGAGTGCCTACAGTCAGTTAAAGGAGGCCTTGGTCAGCAAACCTGTGTTACAGCTCCCGGACCTTTCCAAACCATTTGTGTTGAGAACGGATGCAAGTGGGATTGGGATTGGGGCAGCTTTGTTACAGGAAGGAAAAGACGATGCTTCAGTTTTGTAACCAGTGGCATACGCAAGCAAGAACCTTCTCCCGACTGAGAGGAATTATTCGACCGTTGAGTGAGAGTATTTGGCTCTTGTATGGGCCGTACAAAACTTCCAGCCTTATTTGTATGGAGTTCAGTTTCGAGTTCAGTCGGATCATCAACCTTTGATATTCCTGGCCACTTCTCAGAAGCTCAATGCCCGTTTGATGCGGTGGTCGTTGCTACTTCAGCCATACCACTTTACAGTGGAGTATATACCTGGGAGGGAAAATGTTGGAGCTGATTTCCTGTCTAGACATACAGCACCTGAAGAAGAGGAATAGATCATCTGGATCGAACCTCCAAGAAGAAAGAGTTGTTGCGGACTACTCTCTTAGGAGGGGGCCTATGTCACGAGCTAAATAAACTTGTCAGTCGATCGATGACAACCAGGCCCAACATTAGTTTGCAAACACAATTGACCCTTTGATGTGGAACTAACTTGGGAAAATACGTTGTTATAACTGTCTGCACCTGGTCGACATTTGTGTATGAGATCTAAGTGAGTTACGTCGAGTTTTCTACACACGGTCGACAGTTTGTTGACAGGTTGTTGTTTGAGAGACGTGTACTAGCGACATCTGTCTACGAAGCGGGAGTTGGCCGTTGCAAGTGATAGACAGAATGCCTGCTAGAGGTCGGAAGGATTCTGTAATGGGGGAAAGGTCTCTGGCTTACAGACAACCCGGATATTTGTTGGATGAGACAAAGAACTTCCCAGATGAAAAGGAAACTTGACAGCTAATTGACTCTGGTTAGTCTGGAAACAGGAGGACAAAGCCAGATTCTGGACTGATTGGCGTCTGGACTTTCTGGTGACTCACTCAAGCACCCATATAAAACCCAGTGCGGTAAACAAGTGGAGGGAGTTGGGAATAACATTCTGCAGTGTTAGGATTGGGGATTATTCCAAGTTGTGTTACATGAGAGAAACTAGGGGTGTCAATTTGTTGATAGTATCGGCGGACATAGATCCAGTCTGTGATCGCCTAGTTTCGATTAGCAACTGGAATAGGCATATGGTAGGCTATTAATTATATCTAATTTTAGAGTATGATTAGGAATAAAGTACAGTGCTGTGCGGTGATCTAATGTATTATAGGTGCAGTGATATAATGTATTATGATTAGTGATAGAATGTTCTATAAGTGCGGTGCTAGAAAGTATCATAGGAGCGTCGGCACTAGTATCCTATTGTGTGGCTTCAACTAGCTTATGTGAGATATCATTTTACTCAGGAAGTTGAGGACAATGTAGGGGAATAATAATTAGAGAGATTAAGGATGGTTGAGAGGGAGAAGAGGTATGGGTAATGGTAGGATCTTCCAGTAGGGCATCTGCTGGATTTCTACCCGTTCCTTTATTCTTTCCTGGTGTTGCCATGTCTCAGATCATCTGATTGAGTTATTTGGCCGTATGACAGAGATCGGATCTCTGTTATAGATCTGAGTGCTGTTATTGGCCTACACTTACCTAATTATGGCCAGGACGGAGTTGCCCTCACCATAGTATTCTCTATTCTACAGGTTCAATTTCCAGGTCCACGTATGTGTGCTGTGATTTTCAGCGGTGGGACTAACACAAATTTAGAAGATGATCGCTCAGAATCTGAAGACAGAGGTTGCTGAGAGGCCGCTACATAGGGCTTATACCCAAGTTGGTTTGCGGGAACCTGGCTTCTGCTGAGCAGGACATGTTGACTGAGATTGAGGTTTAGCCAAGTGATAGATGTATCAATGAACAGTCAGAACATTGCATAATTTATACTGATACCCAGAACAGTTAGATTGTGGTGTTAATATGAGGAATCTTTAGAACCAGTGACTCTAGATCCATTAAGATTTCTCCAATAACAGTGACAATAGGATTAGAATTTCCTGATTAACAATCCGTTAAATAACCGAGGAAGTTCATAGTGTGAATCAGACTCTCATTAGACAGTGTTTGTCAGGGGTGTCCAAGCATCCTAGTTGTTCCAGAGACAACGGAGGAAGTCTTCACGTGACCGGAGGAGCATCACCTGGGTGAGGCTACTTGTAGGGGATACATGGTGCTGGTGTGTCTTCAGCACAGGGATGAGAATGACTACTCTTGAACACTGATCTGAGTCTATAGACGATTTAGAATACACGTCACACATTCTACACCTTATACACACATACACTTCTCATACATATACTCTTTGCTTTAATAAATTTCTTGTTTTTATTTGTTGAAGCGAGAGTTGTCAAGTATGTTATGTTGGGGAAGAATGAGAGGGGGCATGATCCAGGGGTGAGTAAGAGTGAGAGGAAGGTGTCTTCAGATTGAGGGAGTGTGTGGACGGAGTCTGCTGGATATCTCCAGAATAGAGATATTGAATTAAAACAAATGTGGGTGTTGATTCCCCTCACTCCAGGGACGACACTAAAGTGGTAAAGAAGAACAAGGAACTACTGCGACATTCATTCTTTACACACACGACAGTTCCACATCTATGGAACTAGTTTAAGAATTGCAGTCACCTTGAATCAGAGTCATCCTGACTTTGATTACTACGACTATGCGAACAGTTTCCCCAAACTTGGAAAATATTTAGCAAAACATCGGCTTCTATCAATTATATACTCTTCATGGTGCCATTAATTAGCAACTCAGTTCAGCCCTGAGATCCGATAGTGGTAAAATTAACTGGACCGCTTCTATATTCTTTCTTGATGTTCTCCTTCAGCTTGCTTGCTTCTCTCCGTTGGTAATAATGTTGCCTTGTTATTGTTGCCGTCGTTAATGCCCGTCACTACCCCAAACAATGTAAGGTAGTACTCTTTTGTGCGTTCTCGTGCACAATGTTTACTTCTACATCAAACTTCCCCATTTATAAGTTTGCAACGAATATTATCTTTCTTTCATTAACTCTCCCTCCATCACCTATTCTGTTACAACATATGTATGTGTCAGGTTTTCTACATTTATTGATTTCTCTTACGTTCTGTGACTGCCAGACCAGGTGGCAATGACTGTCTCAGCATCTCGTCTTTTTCTCTATCCCGGATCACCAGTGTGCAAAGTGTACCTGAACATGGCTTTGTCCTTATTCGTCTTGATCTTGACAAATTTGTCATCTTTACTTCTGGCTGGGAGCAGAAAGTCTTTGATCTCTTGAATCTGTTTAGGCATGATTCCTATTAATATCTTCCTTCCTCTTGTTTAAAAAAAAATAAATAAAAAATAAAAAAATTTAAAAAAATTGTTAAAAGCCTCTTAGTCCCACTGTGTGCCTTTCAGCCCATTATGGTCCACCAAAGTCCATCTTCCAGTGTTAGTGGACAGTAAATTTAAAAAACAAACAAAATACAAATAAGGGCTCGCGGTTGACCCAGGGGCCTGAACCGCCCCATAAGGTCCCACGTCCCAGTGTCATTCTAATGACCGCCTCTGCTGGTGGCAGATACTACACTTTGATATTGTTTACATAACAACACCAGATTTTTAGTGAGCGCTTTCCCTTGGCCCACTTCTAGCGGTGGTGTTTTGTGTAGGTGTTCAGACTTCTTTATGGCGTCTAGTTAGCAACGGAGAGTCCACCATTGAGTCTTGTAGAGGGCCGACGTATTTGGCCTGACTGTGCCCATGCTGTTTGTAGAGTTCAGGGTAGAATAGCTGTCAGTGTTCAAGACCGCAATGATCAGTAATGGTATGCTGGCGATGGCTGTGACAATCACAATGGTTAACATGAAGTCCATGCTGATGCTTACTAAAACTGACTCCTGTTGTTTTAATTGATCTTATTCTGTTTTTAAAGTCCACTTAGTCCCACGGTGTGCCTTTCGGCTCATTGTGGTCCACAAAAGCATGTGTAGAAGTATTAGTGTCAGTGATTTGGTGATTAGAGTTTACAGTTTGGATGACCGACACTCTACTCCCTTGCCAGATCAAGCGCAGACGGTTTAGTTTTGTGGTGTGCGTTCGCTGGCTTTGAGCTCAAGCGTAGTCCATACACACTACTTCTAGTAGTACTGGACTGAATTGTGTGGATTAGCTTTCCCTATTACCAGTGTCCCTCGTCATCAGGCTAACCCACTCCGAGTTCAGAGTTCTTGTAATCTACGTCCCCAAGTCAAGGACGAGAAATTAAATCTACACTTTGACCTTTGCAGGGAATTGATAAAACTGAATGCCAAAATATCATACGTGTATGATATGTATTAGGAGATAACATGCTTAAGAATATTATCGAAGAGAAGAATTAAAGTAATATACAAATATTGTTCTTAAAAAATATAATCTGTGCGCGAAGTTTGAAGGATTGTAAATGTGAATGCGTGTTTCTTAAAGTTTCCCTGAAAAACACACACACACAATAAAGGTTGATATTAAGTCGGTATGTCCAATTCCAATTATGTCGCATATATGAAATAGAATTATTTTCAATTATAATATATCATTATTGTTGCTAACTTTGTAACACAATTTCGTCTAATCTACACAAACTGTGATGAATGAGGACACAGGCACGTGATAACTGTGAATTGCACGGTAACGCAGTGGATAGGATGCTTCTCCGCCAACCATGGAGTCATGAGATCAAAGTCCCCATCGGATTATTTTAACGATGTACCAGGGCTTCCAGGTCAACCTAGACTAAAATTGTCTGTGGAGCAATGGCATCCGGCAAATTATAGACCACATTACCCATAGATTGTCCATTCTTCTTCTTTCTTTCATCACCTAATTGATTACACTGAGGAAAATTAATTGGCCCTTTAACACAGTTAAGACTCATCGCACATGGTGTTGTACCCATATTTTGTTGACTAGTCGGCATTTGCTGGATGACGTGGTTAGTCTCAGGCCGGCATTTAATCACAGGCCACAAGGAACTCACTCCAAGCCCTTTGTGAGGATGATTAGACTGTATTTCTATAAATTTCGAAGAGTTGGAATAGCCAATCTTACGCCAGAAATCATTAGTGGCCTCCAACGACATCCATGACAAAGTACTGATGATGACGTTGATAATAATAACACTAGTCAACACCTTTTCAAACGTTATTTGCATTTGAATTTGAAAACACCATTTCTTATTGATTTTGACATGCTGCTTTCAAATATCACAACGAAATTCACCAATTGGCTCTGCTTTTGTTTTCTTTAATATAATGATGATTTTTTCCCATCGTAATCCCGTTTATCTACGTGGGGTAACGCAGCGTGCTATAATTGGAAGCGGTTCTCGCCGCGTTGGTAACTTACGGGATAAGTGAGCCAGCCGCTCAGAAAGCAATGGCAAACTACTGAGCATAATTTTGCTAAGAAATCAACGACAGCGGTAACATGCTGGTGTTGACAGTGGTGTCCTGCAAAAGGATATGCGAAAAAAAATTAAGATTTTACATTACAGTAATAAAAATAATGTATGCTTATTTAATTCTCAGGGGTGAACAGTTAATCTTTCTACTTTAACATTATACAATCTTTGGTTACATAGTCATTCAATTGATATTTTAACATAACATACTCACATAACATAACATACTCTTATGTTAGCTTCACCCCGTCTCGGAAATTTTCTGATGAGGTATTTGAAAGCATCATATGTTGTATTCTTTGCCTTGACAAAGTCTTTCATGAAGCAAATATTAATGTGCAAGTTGGCAACAAATTCTTGCTGGTGACGACAAGCCCTGTGTTCTCAACGTTCTTACTGCCAGGCTGCAATGACTGCCTCATTGGCGAATGTCTTCTGATGTAATGGTCAATTCGTGCACGGCTATCCCACTCACAGAGAAGGCAATAGTACTTGGTGTATCCACCCCGTAGTCCAAGCAAAAGAGCGAACACTTTTAAGTCACCGTAAAGTGACCAATCATGATGATCGCAGTTTATACACTTCAAAAGATGATTCATTTCTCTGTACTTGTGCAGCAGCAGTGGTCAAGTAAGACCAGGCACCTCCTGCAACAGTTTTGGAAAATCTGATGCATTTCCAAATGAGACAGCCTTTCCCTTCATGAATTCCTTTCCACAGTAGGGTTATGTGTAGGTACTGTGTAGGTACTGTGTTGTGTAATTTCCATCTTCTTGGCAGTCTTTCCAGTGAGGCACCGTATGTGGTACCATACTTTCCGACAAAGCCCACCTAAATTATTTCTAATTAAAGGCACACAGTTATGTGCCTGCAAAAGATTATAAAACAACTATAGAAATCTACTGAAATTAAACGCCAAATAACATAAATGTATCCTACTTATTTGGAGACCAAATGCTTTAGAATGTTATCCAAGAAGTATAGATGAATTAAAGTCGCATTTTCTTTTCTTAAGAAAAAGAAACTGCCCGATAGCTTGCAGGATTACAAATGCAAATACGAGTTTCCTAAATTTTCCCAAGCAGTTATATTTTATTACCTGAAAACTAATAAATTCTGAAATTAAAGCGATATTTCCAATTTTAATAATGCCCCTTGCATGAAATTATATTATCTCCCATTATATCTATAATACAAACTGACATTACTGTGCGAACATGTGTATATTTCAACTTGAAGGATGTATCTAGTTATTTTACTTCATGTTGTGTGAATTCTGCAGTATGTACCTGACTAGATGCAGCGAAATATGCCTGGCAATAAATCGTACAATCTATGGTTTGGGCTTCGTTATTCAAATTAACTAGTAGCATATATCTTGAAAACTAGAGCTAATCAACATATGTTAATGTCATTTTCGTTTTCAGTTACTAAAATTAGTTCAGATCAGATATTTTCATTTCCGGTACATTTTGGTTGCTGACTAGTGTAATCTTTATGTCGGTGGTTATGAAATTAATGAATTTCATCAGTGTCGAAAAAATGTGTAATTGATATACTAATAATAATGAGAATCGTATTTAACTCCACATAGTTCACAGTCTTTCTAAGTGAGTACCGTATCTGGTACCAAACTTTCCGACAATGCCTATCTCCTTGGTTCCCTTGGCCATGTCGTCTACTGTTTCCTACTTTATTTCCAGTTAAGAGGCACACAATTATGTGCCTGCAAAAAATTAAAATTTTCACCAGTTGGTAAGCTATTGACTTAATGCCAAATAACAAAAGTGTCTTATATTTAAAAGGAGACAAAATGCTTTAGAATATTATCCATTCTTATTGAAGAATTAAAGTAACATACAGAGGTTATTATTTAAGAAACAAAACTGTGCCCGAAGATTGCAGGATTCCAAATGAGAATGCTTGTTTCTTAAAGTTTCCCAAGCAATTGTATATTATTACATGAAAAAGTAATAAATGATGAAATTAAAGCGAAATATCCCATTTCACTTATGTCCCTTTTATAAAAGAATTGTATCCCCCATTATATTTTTTTCCCGCGCTTCCATCCTGTTTCAGGATATTGCTGTCAACATCAGCATCTTTCAGCTGTATGTTGATTCCTAGGCTAGATTACGCTCATCAGCACACCACGACTTTCCATGCGATCGGCTCCATACTCTCATAAGTCACTAACGCGACTCGAATCACATCTAATTCTCGTGCGCTCACGTCAACCACGAGAGTATTCGGGGTTAACGGAGAAAGCTGCTAACTCCTAAGCCAGGGAGCGGGCCATTATATTTTTATGATTGCTAAATGTGTAACACATGCTTGTGTGTCTAATCTATACATGCTGTGCCGGATTAAAGCATGGATTCACGGCAGGGCAGTGGGCAGGCGTTTTCCTGTCGAATAGGTTCTCAGGTCTTCGAATCTCCCATCCTGTTTTTTCAACCATTTGAATGGACTGCCAGATCAACAGATTTTAATATGTATCAAATATTTCTCTGGGGAGCAAAGGCGGCCGGCAAAATGTAGAGCACGTCACCCATCGGTTGCCTGTTCCTCTTCTTCTTCTTCGTCTTAATATTTTAATCTCGTAATGGATTCAATAAAGTAAAATGTAAAGGAAAGTTTCATAAGCGCATTAAGGCGCATTAGACATACAATGTTAGACTCATATATTTTAGATGAGTCGGCGCTCGGGTGGATGATGTGGTTAGTAGCACTCTGGCAATGGATCATGGGACCTCAAGCATCTGGCGCCTAGACCTTTTGGATGGTTGATTTTATTTTGAATTCAAATTGTTCGATGAAATAGCTAATCTCAGCCAATACTCATTAATAGTCGCTTGCGAAATCAATGGAACAGAGATGATGATGATGATGATAATGATGATGATGATGATGATGATAATGATAATGATGATGATGATGATGATGATGATGATGATGATGATGATGATGATGATGATGATGATATTTCCACAGTTGGTGATGAAACTAATGAATTTAACTAATCTGACGCCAACAATCAATACTGATATTGTGTATATATAGACATAAGAATGTCTCTTACGACATCCATAGCAAGGGGATAATAATCATGATGATTACACTTACGTGGGTGGTGATGAAACATCTAGAAAAGCTTACAACTGAAAGTGCACAATACGGTCAAGTCAAATATTAATATGGTAGCGGACTAATAAGTAGCGCATTCTTCTAGAGGCGAATCAAGAAAGTTAGGTAGACAGATGGACAGAAAGTGAGGTGTGA
The DNA here is from genome assembly GCA_014155875.1 of Cepaea nemoralis. Classification (NCBI taxonomy): domain Eukaryota; kingdom Metazoa; phylum Mollusca; class Gastropoda; order Stylommatophora; family Helicidae; genus Cepaea; species Cepaea nemoralis. The sequence goes on from JACEFZ010025889.1 coordinate 28,011, forward strand.
CTGGCAGATAGTAACACTATTTGTATTCGAAACTGATTGTAAACCAAGGTGACAAGTTTAATTTACAAACTAGTAATGAAAAGGGTAGGGTTTAGTTCCAAATATTTCTATCTGCACTATGAGCTTGGGCTAATACCAGACAATCGGTTACCCTAGATCAGTATTTCCCAAGCTTTTCAAGCAGAGGGCTATATCTAATATTTTCGGTAGTTAAGAGGGCCACAATGTTATAAAATTATAAAAGTGGTGCAATATCATTCTTACCTTTCTTAACTTTTGTCAACAAAATTCTAAAACTTTAAAGGCAGTCAGTGTCAGTACTACATTGTGGTCATTTGTTTTTTGTTTTTTTTTTTGGTTTAAAATCAAAAGTTCATTTAACAATAAATTTTTAATAAGTTTCGAAAATGGCTATTAATGTAACTAATTTACAATTGTAACTGTTCTTCACAACAAGTTATTTAAATTCAGATGCCAGTTTATCAATGTCTGGGCTCAAATATGTCGTGCCCAAAGTCATAAGCGCAGCTAGGTTACTGTCAGTGAGTCTTTTACTTTGCTTGTTTTTTATAACGATCATTGCGGAAAATGACTGCTCGCATCTGTAAGTCGAACCAAAACGACAAAATGTATCTCTGGGCGAATGAACGCAAGTGTTCAATTTGTTCGACAGGCAATAGTCGCCAGAATGATCTCATATGATCAACTGAAGGTGAAGCAGGCAGCTCCAGAAATTTACATCTCAGTGCAGAATTGCATTTCACATCAATTACTTCCTGTCAAAGGTTTTGCTGTAATTGACTGAGCTTGGCATCTAGAAATACGAACGGATTTATGAAGAGGACAACATTATCCTCCTCTATTGTGAACTCTGCAATCTCGACTGAAAGATATTCAGAAGATTTACAACTTTTACTTTGTACTGTAACAAGTTACATTTCTGTTCCACCATAAGCATCTTTAGAGTTGAAAACTCCTCTAAAGTCCCTTCAGTCAGCTGTCCGACAACCAGTCGTAGTCTTATTTTAAATGAAGTAATGTCATCGCACAAATTTGTTAATAGTTTGTTCTTTCCCAGGATCCTCGCATTTAAAGAGTTTAAATGAGACGTGATGTCCACCTAAAATGCCATGTCATTAAGCCTGTCATTGTACAGCACACATTCTCGTTCTGTAGGCATTTCATTTATTTCAGACAGAAACAGAGAGACATTAATTTTCAGTGCCCAGAAACGTGACATAACTTTCCCTTTAGATAGCCATCTGACATCACAATGTAACAGTAGCTCACTGTATTCCTCGTTCAATTCTGATAGAAACTATTGGAACTAACGCCTGCACCTTGTCATGTATCAATACTCCACCAAGTTCTGCAGAGCCAGCCAATCTGTCCGCCTGTTCAATTCCCAGCCCACCGGCATGCCCCGGAGAAAAGATCCAGGCGATGCTTGTCACCCGTGACCTCCGAAGCGAAGCAAGCCACCCCGCACGAAGTCTGCCCGTCCTCACCCTCGTCAGCATGCTTTCTGAGTCAGTTACAATCACGATGTGTGTGTGTGTGTTGTATTTTCCATCCAGCGGAGAGCCGCAGTGACTGCCTCCACTTCCATTCTTAAGCTGGATGTTGTGGTATCATATGCCAGGCTCTCCTGCCCCAAACATCGACCATTAGCTTTGGCTATGAACCCCCAGCCACTTCCCTCACCTCTTGACACCGATAGAGGTTACAATTTGGATGACCACACCTGCACAGTTGCCAGATAAAGCGAAGATTGTTTTTTTACTATTTTATTTTTTTTGGCGCTCGCTCGCTTTGAACTCAAGAGTAGTCCATTCACACAACGTTTAGTATTACTGGGCCGAATTGTGTGAATTAGCTCTACATTGTCCTTCCTCGTCAGAGAAACCCTCTCCGAGTTACGAGGTACTTCTAATTTGCGTCCACAAGTCCAGGTAGAGAAGTTACATCTACACTGTCATCTCTGCAGGGAATTGACAAAACTACATGCAAATATAATGTAAGTGTATGTTATTTATTCGGAGATAAAGTGCTTTAGAATATTTCCTGACCATCAAATACTCATTGTCTCTTATTTTAGCTTCATTCAGTCTTAGAAATTTTCTGATGAGGTATTTGAAAACCTCATCAGTTTTCTCCATTGCCTTAACAAAGCTTTTAGTGAGATCAGCTTCATGTTCAAGGGTGGCAACACGATCTTGCTGGTAACGACAAGTACTGGGTTCTCATCATTATTACTGCGAGGCTGTAATGACAGCCTGATTGGCCAATGTTTTCCGATGTAATGGTCAATTTGTGCACGGCTATACTACTCACAGAGAATGTAACAGTACATGGTGTGTCGACCCTGAGGGGCAAGCAAAAGAGCGACCACTTTCAAGTCACTGGAAAGTGACCAATGATGATGATCGTAGTTTATACACTTCAAAAGCTACTTAATGATTTCATACGTTTCTTTCATATGAACTGTGTGGCCAACTGGAATTGACTGTAGCCCGTTACCATTATTTAACAAAACAGCGTTAAGACTCGTCTTGGATGAATCCATGAAAAGTCTCTACTCTTCCGCTTTGTAATTGATTTTGAGCGCTGCCATTAAACCAGAAATGTTGTGGCACACAGAGAGGTTACTTTCTTTGAAAAAAGAATGCAATAAGCGGCTTCTGATGGTTTCTATACACATACATTCTAGCATCTTCTGTCAGGAGATTCCACTGTTGCACTCTGAACCCAACAGCTCGGCCTCGTTCTTCGGTAAATTCAGATCTCTTAAATGATCATTCATTTCACTTTTGGTTAGTAAGTGTGGTTTAGTGGATGTAGTTTGCTCAAATTCTGGGACGCATGACGTTGATGGTATAGGACGACCAATGTCCCATTCTTCATTAGTGGAAGCAGCTGAAAATGATTCTGGCACATTGGGAACTGGTAGGTCACCTGACGTATGCAACCGGACGGGATGTATGCAATCGTCCATAACAGTTGCGTCACACACACACACACACACACACACACACACACACACACATATATATATATATATATATATATATATATATATATATATATATATATATATATATATATATATATATATATATATTCTGATCCTTGATAACTCTCTGAGCAAGGCAGTAGGCCTACATTCAGCTAGTAGGGATTAGTATTGGGCGGCCTTCACCAGATGTGGTCTCTTTCTCTGACAGTTTCTCCTACGTCTATGAGGAAGCTCTACACTGGGTTTGATGGAGGTCAACTCTCATTAAGAAGAACATCAAATGAACATTCACTTTATTTTATAAGATGAATAAATACCCAGAAGAAAGTACAGTCAGCACTGTTTATGCTAGGCCTAGGATCCAGAGGGTCCATACGAAACTGGCTCAGTTGAGCAAAACATTATAAACAATTCATTTACAATAGGAATTCACTCAGGTTGGGTGATACTCGTTTCTTCACCACATACCACTGAACACTAGTGAATAGAAAAGAACATTGAACATGGAGTTCTCGTGGAATAATTTAGTACAGTGAAGAAGTACTTTAGAACCGTTTGTGTGTGACAATCTGTGAAAATGGATTAGAACAAATGTGAAAACCTGTGACATTGAAACCTAGTTTTCACAGTACAGAGATCCATACTTATCTGAGTTATAGGGACCTTAGTCTTTATAGTGAGTGACAGATCCATGATAAAGGTTATACAATAACTATTTTCGGAGGATCATGCATCTAGTCGTCCGAGTGGATCCCGGAGAAAGTCAACGTCTGGAAGAAGAGACGAATCAATGGGTGAGGTGTTCTTATGCTAAGCTATCATGCTGTGGCGTACCCTTGCTATGATGATCATCTGACTTGGCTCCTGATCTGCTGCTCTGAATCTACAGATACACTAGAATTCGACATACATTCTACACGTTACACACACACACACACTTCTCACACACATACTCTTTGTTTTAATAAATTATTTTGGATTTATTTGTTAAAGCTAGAGTTGTTGAGTATGTTGTGTTGGGGAAGAGTGAGAGGGGGCATGATCCAGGGGTGAGTGAGAGTAAGAAAGAGGTGTCTGCAGACTGACGGAGTTTTGTGGACGGAGTCTGGTGGTTTCTCTAGGACAATAATATTGGGGTAATAAAAATGTGGGTGTTGATTCCCCTCACTCCAGGGACGACACTAAAGTAATAAAGGATTACTACGACAGATATTAACATTATTTGTATTCGACATCGACAGTATGCCAAGGTGAAAAGTTTAATTGATAAACTAATAATAAACAAGGATCTTATTTAATCCCAAAATTCCCTATGTTTACTACGAGCCTGGGCTATGACCAGACAATCGGTAACCCTAGATGGTTAAATAGTAACTCACTAAAACATGTCTATTGCTTTTCTAATTATTTCCAGTTTAAAAGCACACGTTTATGTGTCTACCAAAAATTAGAGAATTCAAACTGTTTCAACAACTGTACTTAAACGCCAAATAAACTACATGTATGATTTTTATTAGGAGAGAAAATGCTTTAGAATATTATCCATAAGGTATTTAAGAAATAAAATAACTTAAATGGATTGTTTTAAAAAGTTAAATATATACTTCATAATTGATTGGGGTAGCGGGGTAGGGGTATTCCCTATCAAAGGAGAGGTAAGGTGCCTCCTTTCCTCCGCTAGACTACGGGACACCCTTGGGCAAGGTGGAGTACCCGTTTAGCCGCCCGATCAGGGTTACGCGAAGCCATGGGTACAGGTGGTGGATGAAGATGAATATCAGCCAACAGATAGTTGTAGGTTATGGTCTCCAGCTTTACGACGGTAGGCAGATGATCTCTTTTTTGGAGGCAATGGCTACGGTCACCGACCAGTATGGTCACTGCTAGGAAGGAAAGCAATGGCAAACTACCTTCTTTACAGATGCCAAGAATATCTTGTACTGCAGTCGTATCGATAATCAGAGAAACGGCGTAAATGGGTGCTCCATAAGAGCAACCTCGCCCAGTAAGGTGATGTGCACCACGTGACTCCAGCCGTCTTCAGGCGACTGAGTGCAAAAAAATATCATCATTGAAAGTAGGAACTTGGAATGTAAGAACTATGAGTGGGGATGGAAAATTTGATAAAATTAAGAATGAAATGAGAAGATTAAATATTAACCTGTTAGGTATATGTGAGACCAGATGGACAGGAATGGGCATTATAACATCTGAGGAATATAGAATAATCTATTCTAGTGGAGAGAAACAACAGCGAGGAGTAGCAATTATAATGGATACACAGAGAGCAAAATCGATCAATGGATATTGGACTGTATCAGACAGAGTGTTACTTGTGAAGTTGAGTGGAAGACCTTTTGATATTAATGTCATCCAAGTTTATGCACCAACAGCAGACAGTAGTGATGACAGTATTGATGCATTTTATAATGATTTAGAGAAAGTAAATATCATAATGGGTGACTTGAATGTCAAAGTTGGAAATCAACAGGATGGATGCGTAGTAGGCAAGTATGGACTAGGGGAACAGAATGAAAGGGGTTGCAGACTTGTACAGTGGGCAAAGGAGCATGATTTGATTATTGGAAATACCTGGTATCAACAGCATCCAAGGAGATTATGGACATGGAGGAGTCCTGATCATAAGATCAGAACTCAGATTGATTACATTCTCATCAACAAAAGATTTCGAAATGCTTTAAAAGTAGCAAAAGCTATACCAACTGCAGACTGCTACAGCGACCATAGATTAATCTTAAGCAATTTACATATAAAATTAAAGAAAGTCAAATATTTACAAAGAAAATTTGATCTACAGGCAGTGAAGAGTAAGGAAATAAAAGATAAATTCAATGTAGACGTAAAGAACAGATTCGACGCATTGTCCGATATGGAAACATTATTACAAGACGTCAGTGACCAATGGGGGATATTAGAGAAATCAATCAATCAAGCTGCAGAAACAACCATTCCAAATATAAAGATAATAGGACGCAAGAACTGGATGACGGAAGACTTCTTAAAACTCATGGAAGTAAGAAGAAATAACAAAAATAACAAGGAACAATATGAAGAGATTCAGAGGAAAGTTAGGAAGCTATGCAAAGAGGCAAAAGAAACATGGCTTGATGAAAATTGCAAGGAAATTGAAAACCACACAACACCCGGAATACCAAATTAATGCACAAAAGAACACACACATCAACGGGTTGCTTAAAAACCAAAGATGGCAAATTCATAATAGAAAAAGATCAGATTTTACACGCGTGGTCAGATTATGTGAGCGACCTTATGATGATACAAGAGAAGAACAATATCATCATCGGAATAATAATGAAGGACCATCAATTTTGAAGATGGAAGTTCAGAAAGCTCTTAACCATATGAAAACTGGCAAGACCCAAGGTACAGATAACATCACAATAGAAATGATCAATGCCTTAGAAGAATATGGAATAGACCGAGTCACCAGACTGCTGAACACAATATACGATACTGGAGATATACCTCCTGAATTATCTAATTCTATATTTATTGCAATCCCAAAGAAGTCAGGAGCCTTGGAATGCGATCAACATCGACAAATTAGTATAATGAGCCACATCACGAAGATTCTGCTGAGAATTATCATGCAAAGAGTTAGGAAGAAAATACAACCCGAAGTAGGAGATGAACAACGTGGGTTTCTAGAAGGCAAAGGCACAGTAAATGCTGTGTATATGCTGAGAGCAGTAATTGAACGTTCTATAGAAGTAAAAAAAGATGTGTATCTTTGCTTTATTGGCTACACAAAGGCTTTCGATAAAGTGAGACATGTTGACATGATAAGGATGCTTGAAGATCTACAAATTGATGGAAAAGACCTTAGACTTGTAAAAAACATTTATTGGAAACAACAAGCTGCCATCAGAATTAATAACGATGTAGGTCAATGAGTGTGTAATGTTTCCAGATCTTTTTTCCGTGTATAGTGAAAATATTTTCAGAAATATAGAGGATATGGAAGGATTCAACATTGGGGGACGAACATCAATAATATTAGATATGCAGATGATACAGTCTTGATTGCAGACAATGAACAGGGCCTGCAAAATTTAGTAGATGCGGTTGTTGTACACAGTGAACAACTAGGGTTATAACTGAATATTAAGAAGACACAGATTATGGTCGTCACAGGGAAGAAGGAAATACCACAATGTGATATACGAGTAAATGGGCATATTCTTAAGCAAGTGAATCGATATAGTTATCTCGGCACTGTCATAACATATGATGGGAGATGCCTTGTAGAGATTAGAACAAGAATTGCCATTGCGAAGGTAGCCTTTTGCAAGATGAAAAACATACTGACCAATAAAAAGAAATCAATTGAAACGAGAAAAAGAGTGTTGAAGTGCTACATAGAACCTATACTTTTGTATGGATGTGAAGCTTGGACAATATGCAGTCAAGCTGAAAAACAGCTTATGGCTGTGGAGATGTGGTTTCTGAGGAGAATGCAAAGAATATCATGGACAGACAGAAAAGCCAATGAACAAGTCCTTCAAGAAAAAAATGAAGATCGTAAACTGATTAGAGTCATTAGATGTAGACAGTCAACATTTTTTGGGCACGTTATGAGAAGAAATGATTTGGAGAACTTGGTGGCGACTGGCAAGATCGAGGGGAAGAGACCAAGAGGAAGACCGAGAAGTAAATATCTGGATGGCTTGGCCGCATGGCATGGTCGAGACAAATCACATCAAATCAAATCAAATCAACTTTATTAGGGTCACAAATTGGGCGCGCAGGCCCGTCTTACATTCGGCCTTTCTAATCACTCGTCTTTCATTCATCAAGAGCATTATACATTTACATAGGAAGAAAGATAAACATTGTGAAATGAATGTTGTAAACATAAACAAGCCAAATTGCCATGTTATGAGGCCCATCTCCCACCTACCCATACATCACCCCACCCACACACACACCCCCACCTACCCACACACACGCACACCAAGGGACACATACATACCCCACAAACCGACCCATCCCCCTTCTGCACATCCCCCACCCACACACTTTCCCCTCACCTGTTCCCCCAACCAAAACACACTCGCCACCCACAAACATTCCCCCACCAACCCACACATCCCACATACACATCCTAACCCACACATCCTCTCCCCATCCACACCTCAAACCACCCATCCCCCAGCCACATCTCTATTGACCACATATTCACCACCCACGCACACAATCCCCCACCAACCCACACATCGCACATCCACTCACACATCCCCAAACCATACACACACATCCCCACCAACTGACATCTCCCTACCCCCCCCCCCCCCACACACACACACACACATCTCCCTAACCACCCATACATCCCCAATCCACTCACACATTACATCATCACACGGAGACAACATCTGAACCATATATCACTGACTCGAAGTTACCACAGTGATGACTGTGATACGGATCATCCTTTGGTTGTTACAAGGGTTAGACTGAGACCAAAGAGAATCTACACAGCTAAACACAAATCTAGCCCCAGGATTAATATTATTAACACTCACGATCCTGGTAAGTGCTTTGAATTTCAACAGCAACTTGAAGACGCTTTCACCGATACATCAGAAAATTGTATAGTAAATGATAAATGGAGTAAACTTAAAGCAACTATTTATAAAACAGCGGAAGGGGTTTACGGCATTGTGGATCATAAGAGGCAGGACTGGTTTGCGGCAAACAGCCAGATACTGCAGCCCTTGATTGCTAAAAAGAAGATAGCTCACTTACGAAACAAGGAAAGAACAACGCGTAACACTCTGAGTGAGCTGCAGCAAGCCAGGAAGGATGTGCAAAAGGCTGCCAGGCAGTGTGCGAATGAATATTGGATCAAGTTATGTGAGTCCATTCAAATCGCAAGTGATAAAGGAAACATCAGAAGCATGTATGAAGGGATAAAGAAAGCCTGTCGTCCAATGATCAAAAGAAGTGCACCACTGAAAACCTTGACTGGAGAAATCATCACTGATAAGAAACAGCAGATGGATAGATGGGTCGAGCACTATTTAGAGCTTTACTCAAGTGAGACCAAGCTAGCGGATGATGCCCTCAACGCCATAGAGGCCCTGTCAACTCTTGACCACCTGGACACACTTCCCACCATAACAGAAGTTAAGTGTGCTGTAAGTGAACTTGCGTCTGGCAAGGCTCCAGGTAAGTATGGGATTCTTCTTCTTCTTCTTCTTCTTCTTCTTCTTCTTCTTCTTCTTCTTCTTCTTCTTCTTCTTCTTCTTCTTCTTCTTCTTCTTCTTCTTCTTCTTCTTCTTCTTCTTCTTCTTCTTCTTCTTCTTCTTCTTCTTCTTCTTCTGTGAGCGCCAAATAAAAAATATAAAAGGGATCGACGCACTTTGGAAAAACCCATAGGAAAACCTTATCTATATATATAAAAGAGAATATTTGTGCCTTTGTTTGTGTGTCCTTTGTGCGTTCCCTAAAGGTCCATCCGTTTGAGGTGAAATTGTGTACAGATGTTCTTCTCACTCCTGCGGAGCCAACTGGCATTGTTAGTTAGTTTAAAATCAAAAAGTTTTCCTCCAGCACAAAAGAAAATGACACGAGCTTCAGAAACAGACGAATAAATGTCCAGCCATCTTGCTGAAAGGGAACCCACTCTCTGATTAAACCAGAAATTAGTTATGGACAGTTGTTGTTCTCACTCGCGCGTATGCAACTAAAATAGTTAGCTTAAAATCAATTTTTAATTTTTGGGAATGGGAACGGGAGCAGGGGCCGAATATGAATTAAATGAGATGCTCCGCGCCAGGGACTGGGCGAAGCCGGACCGGGTCCTCTAGTCTACTATATATATAAAAGAGAATGTTTGTTTGTGTGTCTTTTATGAGTTCCCGAACGGTCCATCCGATTGAGATGAAATTTTGTACAGATGTTGTTCTCACTCGCGCGCATCCAACTGAGATAGTCACTTAGTTTAAAATCAAAATTGTTCCTCAAGCACGAAAGAAAAAGGCATTACGAGCTTCAGAAACAGACTAGCAACGGGAAGCAAGACTGGAAACCAATCGAGTACGTACTGCACAAGCACGTTCATCTGAAACAGGCGAGCAACGGCAAGCAAGACTGGAAACCGTTCGAGTACGGGATGCTCAAGCACGTTCATCTGTTTAATGTGCTGCGTGGGTGGAAAAGTAGATGAGACGCCATCGCCAGGGGAAGGCGACGCCGGGCCGGGTCGTCAAGTAGTTTCATATAAAAAATTCAACGTTTTTTACACATTCACATCCGTCTATCTGTTGAACTGAAGAATTTACAAGGATTCAATTGATTTATTCTAAAGGATGCTGTAAGTTTTTCTTTGGAATTTCAATTACCGAAAACAACAATTTATGGATATGGATTCAAACATCGCTACATTTGCTGTTCCAGAATAATAAATAGTATGCAGTTATTACACAAACATTTAGAGAATCTTGCGTTTGACGTGTGGTATCTTTTTGTGTTTGCAAACATAAAACACACAAAGCACCTTATAAATACACATTGTTTTGTGCTAAATAAAATCACATTAAACGGAAGACGTACACATTAAATATTAAAAAGGGACAGAAAATCTTCATCATCATCATCATGTGCCATGCCGTTGAGTGTGGGTGGTCATGTCTGGCCATCTCACTCGATCACCAGAGTCGTGGATCACCCTAGTGTTCTTGTCTCTACCATGTCACGTGGTAAAGCCATTCGGGTATTTACTTCTCTGCCTTCCTCTTGTTATCCACACCCCCCCCCCCTCCCCAGTCTTGACAGTTGTCACCAAGTTCTCCAATTTATTTCTTCTCATAACGTGACCAGAAATGTTGACTGTCTACGTCTAAATCCTCTAATCAGATTACACTTTTCATTTGTTTCTTGTAGGACTTGGTCATTGGTTCTTCTATCTGTCCATGGCATTCTTTGCATTTTCCTAAGAAACCTTATTTCTACAACCATCAGATGTTTTTCAGCATGTTAGCTCATTATTCACGCTTCAAATTCATGCAAAAGCACAGGTTCTATGTAGCACCTCAACACCCTTTTTCTCGTTGCAAATGACATCTGGTTATTGGTCAGTATGTTTTCCATCGTACAAAAGGCTACCTTCGCTATGGAGATTCTTGTTTTAATCTCTTCGTGACATTTCCCATCAGATGTTACGACTGCTCCGCGATAATTGTAACAATTCATGTTTTAGAATATTCCCATTTGCTTGTATATTACATTGTGGTATTTCGTTCTTCCTAGTGACAACCACAATCTGCGTCTTGTTAAAGTTAATTATAATCCTAGTTATTCACTGTGTGCAACAACCGCATTTACTAAATGTTGCAGATCCTGCTGATTGTCTTCATTCAATACTGTATCATCTGCATATCTAATGTTATTTATTTTTCTTCCTCCAGTGGTGATTCCTTTCATATCTTCTACATTTCTGAAAATATTTTCACTGTACAGGGAAAACAGATCTGGAGACATTCTATGAGACTGCAATACGTGCTATTCTTGCATCTTTAAAGAAGGTAGTTTGCCATTGCTTTCCTTCTTAGCAGTGACCATACTGGTCGATGACCGTAGCCATTGCCTCCCAAAAAAAGAGATCCTCTGCCTACCGTCGTAAAGTTGGAGACCATAACCTACAACTATCTCTTGGCTGCTCTTCAACTTTATCCACCCCATGGCTTCACGTAACCCTGATCGGGAGAGGGGGAGGGGGAGAGGGTTGAAGGGTACTCCACCATGCCCAAGGGTGTCCCGAGGCTAGCCGAGGGAAGGAGTCACCTTACCTCTCTTTTTATAGAGGATACCCCTGCCCCGGCACCCAATATTACAACATGGCAGTATTTCAAGGGACACAACTAACATAGCATATATGTAATATTTGATTTAAATATGTGATTTTTAATAATTGAGTATGTATCTTAAATTTTGATATAATTTACATAGGAATTAACGACAGATACATGCAGTAGAAATAATGGAGTAATAATTTTAGGGTACCTTTACATTTTGTGTAAAAGTAAAGGCTTTAGTTTAGACATTTGAGAATTTTACAAACCATTTTTCTTTTTCTCCTCAATATTATAGTAAAGGTCTTATTGTTTTGTAATCACTTGGTTAACTAAAAGGGAAGGAGTTTTTGTCAGGCCTGGAAAAGGCCAAAAATCTTAAATATTCAGCACCGTGTATTGTTGCTCTCTGTCTCTGTCTCTCTCTCTCTCTCTCTCTCCCCACCCCCCCCCCCCACCTCTCCCGTGTGAACGCTCAACAAAAGCTATGTATACCTGTTTTGCAGTTTACTCTGTAAAATTGTATGCTTGTTGAGATGTTCAATGGTTGCGAAATTGTTTAAGTACGTACCATTTTCAGAAAGAAAGGGTGAATGAGAATACTTAGAGTATGAAAGAATTTCTATTGATATATTTTAGTATGCATTTGAGCAAATGATTACTCCACCACCATCATCAACACGTAATATATAGGTAATTACATTATGCCATGAATGTAATATTATCATGTGTATATGAATGTAATGTTGTATTCGAAAATGTAAAAACAAAAACACACACAATGCACATTGTAAATACAAACTGCTTTGTACGAAATAAACGTTTATTTAAACTACCCCCCACCCCCCCCCCACACACACACAAAAAATTCAGCACTTTGAATTGTTTCATTTTGGCTAGATCAAAGTGTAGTGTCTGTTCTTGCATGACGTCAGTGATTAAGGGTAGATTGATTTATCTGCACTTGATCTGGCCATGGCCACTAGCAGAAGCGGTCATCACAATGACACACAGGGACTTGGGGCTTCATGGGACGGCTAGTGCTCCATGGAACTCTGAGCACTAAACATGAAGCAAATTTGTAATATTCTGCACACTCAACCACAAATGTTTACAGCTATGTTCATAGGCTAAGTGTAAGATTTTCCCTCCTTAATTAACATTTGGTGCATGAAACTTATCCCTGATTTTTTTTTTTTATAATTGTTATTATTATTTCAATCCGAAGACAAAAATGTGATGGGTCTGTTTCAGTTTATATACCTACTATTGTTCTCTCTCTCTCTCTCTCTCTCTCTCTCTCTCTCTCTCTCTCTCTCTCTCTCTCTCTCTCTCTCTCTCTCTTGTTCTCTCTCCACACATGTTAGCAAAAAGAGTCTGGGAGAACAGGAAGCTTACTGCCAAAACAAAAGTCCTCGTCTACCAAGCCTGTGTCCTTAGTACTCTTCTTTATGGCAGTGAAACCTGGACAACTTACTCACACCAAGAGAAACGTTTAAACAGCTTTCATATGCGGTGTCTGCGAAGAATACTTGGTATTAAGTGGCAAGACAAAATCACAAATACTGAAGTATTGGAAAGATCAGGTTGTGTAACGGTGTGTTCCATGCTCAGTCTTCGTAGACTTAGATGGATAGGACATCTTAGGAGGATGAATGATGGTAACATACTAAAGTACATCTTTTTTGGTGAATTACAGACGGGTAGGAGATCTCAGGGTCGGCCTCTACTACGATACAAAGATGTGTGTAACATGACATGATTGATACAGGCATTGATAATGCACATTGGGAGCAAGTCGCCGCTGAACGTGTTGCATGGAGGGCAACTATCAAAAATGGAATAAAGACAAAGGAGAAAATGATTGCAGATAAAGCACACACTGAGCGTGAGAGACGTAAGATGGTGCATGATGGTGGAAATGACCATGTTTTCACATGCACCCAATGTGGACAAACATTTGCAGCACGAATTGGCCTTATCAGCCACACTCGCCACCGCCATGGGGCGTAGTTACTAAGCCTTTTTTTAAGCACAATGTACGAAACTATCGTCTGTCAAGACGGAAAGGTGCAAATGCAATGCAATGCAGTCCAGTATATTCGATGCAAATTTTGTCAGTCCTGTTAAAGGCCAACAATCCTAAATATTCAGCACCTTGTATTGTTATCAAATGCAGTTAACTTCATACATTCCTTAGACTCTCTCTCTCTCTCTCTCTCTCTCTCTCTCTCTCTCTCTCTCTCTCTCTCTCTCTCTCTCTCTCTCTCTCTCTCTCTCTCTCTCTCTCTCTCTCTCTCTCGTGAACGCTCATGCAAACGCTATATATGCCTGGTTTGCAGTTTACTTTGTAAAATGGGATGCGTGTTAGGATGTTCAATTTATGGAACATTTTGTATGTACATACCGTTATCAGAAAGCAATGGGAGAATGCGAATAATTGGAGTAATAGAGATTCAGTCATACCGTTAAACTGGTTTAAATAAAACTAAGTGTGACTGAGAAAACTTGGAGTATGAAAGAACTTATATTGAAAGATTTTAGTATGCATTAGAGTAAATGATTACTCCACAACCATCATCAATGCGTAATATGTAGGTAATTACACCATGCCAGTGAATGTAATATTATCATGCGTGAATGAATATATATGTTTTATTTGAAAATGTTAAAACAAAAACACATGCTATGCTTCTTGTAAATACAAACTTCTTTGTACGAAATAAACGTTTAGTTAAAAACAAATTCAGTACTTTGAATTGTTTCATGGCTTGTTGGCTAACATCAAAGTGTACTATCTATTCGATGCGCTTTGGGCAAAACCATTTGCAAATCCTATTTCATATAAAACATTCAACATGTTATTACAGATTCACGCCCGTCTATCTGTTAAATTGAAGAATTTACAAGGATCCAGTTGTGTTATTCTAAAGGATACTGTAAGTTTTTCTTTAGAATTTCAATTACCGAAAACAACAATTTATGGATATGAATTCAGACATCGCTACATTTGCCGTTCCAGAATAATAAATAGTATGCAGTTATTACACAGACATTTAGAGAATCTTTCTGCATTTGACGTCTGGGGTCTTTGTCGTGTTTGCAAATGTAAAAGAAAACATACAATGCACCTTGTAAATACACACTGTTTTGTACGAAATAAAACCACATTAAACGGAAGATATGTAAATAAAATAGTGAAAAGGGACAAAAAAATCATCATCATCATCATCATCATCATCATCATGTCTCGTCATCTCACTCCATCAATAGAGTCGTGGATCACCTCTGTGTTCTTGTCTCGACCATGTCACAGGGTCAAGACATCCAGGTATTTGCTTCTATGCCTTCTCTTGTTTTTTTCCCCTCATTCTTGCAAGTTGTCACCAAGTTCTCCAATTTATTTCTTCTCATAACGTAACTAAAAATGTTGACTGCCTACGTCTAAATTCTCTAATCAGTTTACAATTTTCATTTGTTTCTTGTAGGACTTGGTCATTGGTGTTTCTGCAATATCAATGCTCCAGGGGGGGTTCGATACCCAGGGGGATATTCACTAGCGAACGGTCATCAAAATGCACACAGGACTTGGGCTTATGGGAGGGCTAGTGCTCCATGGAACTCTGACACTAAACATGAAGAAAATTTGTAATATTCTGCACACTCAACCACAAATGTTTACAGCTATTTTCATAGGCAAAGTGAAAGATATTACCCCCTTTAAATTAACTTTGGGTGCATGAAATTATCCCTTTTTTTTTTTTTTAATGATTGCTATTATTATTTCAATCCGAAAAAAAAAGTGATGGGTCTGTTTCAGTTTATATACCTACTATTGTTCTCTCTCTCTCTCTCGCCTCTCTCAGGTCTCATCTCTCTCTCTCCGTCATCTCTCTCTCTCTCTCTCTTGTTCTCTCTCCACACATGTTAGCAAAAAGAGTCATGGGAGAACAGGAAGCTATACTGGCCAAAACAAAAGTCCTCGTCTACCAAGCCTGTGTCCTTAGTACTCTTCTTTATGGCAGTGACACCTGGACAACTTACTCCACCAAGAGAACGTTTAAAACAGCTTTCATATGAGGTGTCTGCGAAGAATTCTTGGTATTAAGTGGCAAGACAAAATCACAAATACTGAAGTATTGGAAAGATCAGGTTGTGTAACGGTGTGTTCCATGCTCAGTCTTCGTAGACTTAGATGGATTAGGACATCTTAGGGAGGATGAATGATCGTAACATACTAAAGTACATCTTTTTGGTGAATTACAGACGGGTAGGAGATCTCAGGGTCGCCTCTACTACGATACAAAGATGTGTGTAACATGACAGGATTGATACAGGCATTGATAATGCACATTGGGAGCAAGTCGCCGCTGAAACGTGTTGCATGGAGGGCAACTATCAAAAATGGAATAAGACAAAGGAGAAAATGATTGCAGATAAAGCACACACTGAGCGTGAGAGACGTAAGATGGTGCATGATGGTGGAAATGACCATGTTTTCACATGCACCCAATGTGGACAAACATTTGCAGGCACGAATTGGCCTTATCAGCCACACTCTCGCCACCGCCATGGGGCGTAGTTACTAAGCCTTTTTTTAAGCACAATGTACGAAACTATCGTCTGTCAAGACGGAAAGGTGCAAATGCAATGCAATGCAGTCCAGTATATTCGATGCAAATTTTGTCAGTCCTGTTAAAAGGCCAACAATCCTAAATATTCAGCACCTTGTATTGTTATCAAATGCAGTTAACTTCATACATTCCTTAGACTCTCTCTCTCTCTCTTCTCTCTCTCTCTCTCTCTATCTCTCTCATCTCGCTCTCAGTCTCTCTCTCTCTCTCTCTCTCTCTCTCTCTCTCTCTCATCTCTCTCTCTCTCTCTCTCTCGTGAACGCTCATGCAAACGCTATATATGCCTGGTTTGCAGTTTACTTTGTAAAATGGGATGCGTGTTAGGATGTTCAATTTATGGAACATTTTGTATGTACATACCGGTTATCAGAAAGCAATGGGAGAATGCGAATAATTGGAGTAATAGAGATTCAGGTCATACCGTTAAACTGGTTTAAAATAAAACTAAGTGTGACTGAGAAAACTTGGAGTATGAAAGAACTTATATTGAAAGATTTTAGTATGCATTAGAGTAAATGATTACTCCACAACCATCATCAATGCGTAATATGTAGGTAATTACACCATGCCGTGAATGTAATATTATCATGCGTGAATGAATATATATGTTTTATTTGAAAATGTTAAAACAAAAACACATGCTATGCTTCTTGTAAATACAAACTTCTTTGTACGAAATAAACGTTTAGTTAAAAACAAATTCAGTACTTTGAATTGTTTCATGGCTTGTTGGCTAACATCAAAGTGTACTATCTATTCGATGCGCTTTGGGCAAAACCATTTGCAAATCCTATTTCATATAAAACATTCAACATGTTATTACAGATTCAAGCCCGTCTATCTGTTAAATTGAAGAATTTACAAGGATCCTATTGTGTTATTCTAAAGGATACTGTAAAGTTTTTCTTTAGAATTTCAATTACCGAAAACAACAATTTATGGATATGAATTCAGACATCGCTACATTTGCCGTTCCAGAATAATAAATAGTAACCAGTTATTACACAGACATTTAGAGAATCTTTCTGCATTTGACGTCTGGGGTCTTTGTCGTGTTTGCAAATGTAAAAGAAAACATACAATGCACCTTGTAAATACACACTGTTTTGTACGAAATAAAACCACATTAAACGGAAGATATGTAAATAAAATAGTGAAAAGGGACAAAAAATCATCATCATCATCATCATGTCTCGTCATCTCACTCCATCAATAGAGTCGTGGATCACCTCTGTGTTCTTGTCTCGACCATGTCACAGGGTCAAGACATCCAGGTATTTGCTTCTATGCCTTCTTCTTGTTTTTTTCCCCTCATTCTTGCAAGTTGTCACCAAGTTCTCCAATTTATTTCTTCTCATAACGTAACTAAAAATGTTGACTGCCTACGTCTAAATTCTCTAATCAGTTTACAATTTTCATTTGTTTCTTGTAGGACTTGGTCATTGGTGTTTCTGCAATATCAATGCTCCAGAGGGTTCGATCCGGATATTACTGGCAAACATATTGACAGTACGAAGTCACCACGCTTGATAGAGTTGAAGGGCTCTATTGATCTATCCGGCTCCGTGGCGAAGAGGTTACGGGCACAGTTCATAATCCCGCATACAGCGTTTGAAACAGCTGCGGGTGATTTGGCAGCGGACTGCCTTGCATTGGGATGTTTATAAAATGGTGTGGGTATCGGTCGTTCAGAAAGCGATGGCAAGCTACTGAACGTAAAATTGGCAAGAGATCACAAACAGCCAAACAATTCTGAAGTTGACTGCGACGTCCTGTAAAGGATATGCAACTAACTTGAACTATCGTTCTAACCAATAGTTCAAGTAGCTCTATTGTTGTGGCCAGCAGAGTTAAAGTGGCTCTATTATTTTAGCGAATAGAGTTAAAGTGGTCCTATTGTTCTAGCCAATAGTTAAAGTAGTTCTATTGTTCTAGACAGCAGAGTTAAAGTGGTTCTATTGTTCTAGCCTATAGTTAAAGTAGTTCTATTGTTCTAGACAGCAGAGTTAAAGTGTTCTATTGTTCTAGCCAATAGTTAAAGTAGTTCTATTGTTCTAGACAGCAGAGTTAAAGTGGTTCTATTGTTCTAGCCAATAGTTAAAGTAGTTCTATTGTTCTAGACAGCAGAGTTAAAGTGGTTCTATTGTTCTAGCCAATAGTTAAAGTAGTTCTATTGTTCTAGACAGCAGAGTTAAAGTGGTTCTATTGTTCTAGCCATGCCGGGGAATATAGAAGTTGAACAGAACTTTTTATGTCCGCTCGCCTTGAACTACAGCGTAATCCATACACATCTACTGCTTCTAGTGCACAGGACTGATCTTTCTGCGTGTGGATTAGCTTTCCCTGTTACCAGTGCCCAACGTGCTATATATCTATCTATATCTATAAAACAAAGTGTATGTATATGTGTATGTATATATGTATGTATGTAAATATGTATGTCCTTTATTTGTTCGCGAACGGCCCATCCGATTGAGATGAAATTTTCTACACGCCTTCCTATCATTCCAGAGCTGTCAACTGTCATAGTTTTTTTTTCTTCTTCCTCCTCCTCCCTCCTCCCCCTCCCAAAATACGTACGTAAATATATGATGATGATGATGAAAGAATCCCCGAACCAAAACGCTAGGGAAAGGGAAGAAAATGACGTGACTACACAGAATCGTCACACGGCAATCATCATCATCAAGTGCCGTGCCGGCTGGCGTAGGCGTTCATGGCTCTCTGTAGATCTCAGTCTTTGTTTTTTTTAATCAACTCTGCTGCTGATATTCCTCCATGCCACGGCAATATCAATAACAATTCATCTTTTTATGTGTAAGGAAGTTATCTGCAGTCGTGTAGAAGGGAAGAACTAGACGAGTATGAATTCGGAATGGCGAACTCTCTCCTCCTCTCTTCTCCTCCCTCCTCCACCCTCTACCTCCTCACTCCACCCTCCTCCTCCCTCTCATCCCTCTCCCTCCTCCTCCCTACTCCTTCTCCCTCTTCCTTCTCCCTCTTCCTCTCCCCTCCTCCTCCATCCTCCTCCTCCTACTCCCTCCGCCTCCTCCCCCTCCTCCCTCATCTTCCCTCCTCCTCCCTCTCCCTCCTCATCCCTCCTCCTCATCCTGCCTCACTCCTCCTCCTCCTGCCTCCTTCTCCCTCATCATCCTTCCTCCTCCTTCTCCCTTCTTCTCCCTCTTCCCTCTTCCTCCTCCTACCTCCTCCCTCCTCCTCCCTCTACCTCCTCCTCCTCCCTCCACCCTCCTCCCTTCTCCTCCTCTTCCTCCTCCTTTCCTTCCTCCTCCTCCTCTACCTCCTCCTCCCCCTACTCTTCCTCCCTCCTCCTCCTCTTCCACCTCCCTTTCCTTCCTCCCCTCCTCATTCTCCCTCTTTCCTCTCCCTCCTTCCTCCTCCTCCTTCCTTCTTCTCCCTCTGCCTCCTCCCTCCTCCTCTCCCCTCCTCCTCCCTCCTCCTCCTTCTCCTCCTCCCTCCTTCTCCCTTCTTCTCCTCCTCTCCCTCCTCCTCCTCCTACCCTCTTCCCCTCCTCCCTCTCCCTCCTCCATCCTCCTCCTCCCTCTTCCTCCTCCTTCCTCTTCCTCCTCCTTCCTCCACCTCCCTCTTCCTCCCTCTCCCTCCTCCATCCTCCTCCTCCCTCTTCCTCCTCCTTCTTCCTCCTCCTTCCTTCTCCTCCCTCCTCCACCCTCTTCCTCCTCCTCCTACCTCCTCCCTCATCTCTCCTCCTCCCTTTTCCTCCCTCCTCCTCCTCCCTCTACCTCCTCCCTCCTCTCTCCACTCTTCCTCCTACCCTCTTCCTCTTCCCCTCCCCCTCCTCCCTATCCCTCCTCCTCCCTTCACATTCCTCCTCCTCCCTCTTCCTCCTCCTCCCTCCTCCTCATCCTCCTTCTCCTCCTCCTTCTTCCTCCCTCCTCCTCCTCCTCCTCCCCCTCCTCCTTCCTCCTCCTCCCTCTCCTCCTCCTCACTCCTCCTCCTCCCTCCTCCTCCTCCTCTACCTCCTCCCTCCTCCTCCCTTCACATTCCTCCTCCTCCCTTCACATTCCTCCTCCTCCCTCTTCCTCCTCCCTCCTCATCCTTCTCCTCCTCCCTCCTCCTCCTCCCTCTACCTCCTCCTCCCTTCACATTCCTCCTCCTCCCTCTTCCTCCTCCTCCCTCCTCCTCCTCATCCCTCCTTCTCCCTCCTCCTCCTTCTTCCTCCCTCCTCCTCCTCCTCCCTCCTCCCCTCCTCCTTCCTCTCCTCCTCCACACTCCTCCTCCTCCCTCCTCCTCCTCCCTCTACCTCCTCCCTCCTCCTCCCTTCACATTCCTCCTCCTCCCTCTTCCTCCTCCTCCCTCCTCCTCATCCCTTCTCCACCCTCCTCCTCCTCTCTCCTCCTCTCTCCTCCTCCCTCCTCCTCCTCCCTCCTCCTCATCACTCCTCCTCCCTCCTCCTCCTTCTTCCTCCTCCTCCTCCTCCCTCCTCCCCCTCCTCCTTCCTCTCCGCCTCCTCCTCCTCCTCCCTCCTCCTCCCTCTACCTCCTCCTCCCTCTACCTCCTCCCTCCTCCTCCCTTCACATTCCTCCTCCTCCCTCTTCCTCCTCCTCCCTCCTCCTCCTCTCTCCGCCTCCCTCCTCCTCCTCCTCCCTCTACCTCCTCCCTCCTCCTCCCTTCACATTCCTCCTCCTCCCTCCTCCTCCTCCCCTCCTCCTCTTCCCTCCTCCTCTCCCCTCCTTCTCCTCCTCCCTCTTCCTTCTCCCTCCGCCTCCTCCCTCCTCCTACTCTCTCCTCCTCCTCCCTTCTCCTCCCTCTCCCTCCTCCTCCCTCTCCTCCTCCTGCTCCGTTCTCCTCCTGCGTTCTCCTCCTCCCTCCTTCTCCCTCCTCCTCCCTCTTCCTCCTCCCTCCTCCTCGCCTCCTCCTCCACCCTACTCCTCCCTCCTCCTAATCCCTCCTCCTCCCTCCTATTCCTCCCTACTCCTCCTGTCTCCTCCCTCCTCCTCCCTCCTCTTCCCTCCTCCACCTCCCTCTTCCTCCTCCCTCCTACATTTACCCAAGACAGACAGACAGTCAGACAGATAGTCGGGAACGGGATCTTATATGACTACTTATATAATTTAAATGAGATGCTCTCCACCATGGGCTGGGCCGGGTCAGACAGACAGACAGATAGATAGATAGACAGACAGACAGACAGACAGACAGACAGACAGACAGACAGACAGACAGACAGACAGACAGACAGACAGACAGTCGGGAACGGGAACTTATATGACTACTTATATGAATTAAATGAGATGCTCCCCACCAGGTGTTGGGCGATGCCAGGCCGGGTCAGACAGACAGACAGATAGATAGTCGGAACGGGAACTTATATGACTACTTATATGAATTAAATGAGATGCTCCCCATCAGGGTCTAGGCGAAGACGGGCCGGGTCAGACAGACAGACAGACAGACAGACAGACAGACAGTCGGTAACGGGAACGGGAACTTATATGACTACTTATATGAATTAAATGAGATGCTCCCCAAAAAGGACTGGGCGAAGCCGGGCCGGGTCAGCTAGTATATATATAAATTAGGATGTGTGTGGATATGTATGTCTGTATGTCTGTATGTCCTTTATTACGTTCGCGAACGGCCCATCCGATTGAGATGAAATTTTCTACACGCCTTCCTTTCATTCCAGAGCTGCCAACTGTCGTAGTTTTTTTTCTTCTTCCTCCTCCTCCCTCCTCCCCATTCCCAAAATACGTACGTAAATATATGATGATGATGATGAAAGAATCCCCGAACCAAAACGCTAGGGAAAGGGAAGAAAATGACGTGACTACACAGAATCGTCACACGGCAATCATCATCATCAAGTGCCGTGCCGGCTGGCGTAGGCGTTCATGGCTCTCTGTAGATCTCAGTCTTTGTTTTTTTAATCAACTCTGCTGCTGATATTCCTCCATGCCACGGCAATATCAATAACAATTCATCTTTTTATGTGTAAGGAAGTTATCTGCAGTCGTGTAGAAGGGAAGAACTAGACGAGTATGAATTCGGAATGGCGAACTCTCTCCTCCTCTCTTCTCCTCCCTCCTCCTCCCTCTACCTCCTCCCTCCACCCTCCTCCTCCCTCTCATCCCTCTCCCTCCTCCTCCCTCCTCATTCTCCCTCTTCCTTCTCCCTCTTCCTCTCCCCTCCTCCTCCATCCTCCTCCCTCCTACTCCCTCCGCCTCCTCCCTCATCTTCCCTCCTCCTCCCTCTCCCTCCTCATCCCTCTTCCTCATCCTGCCTCACTCCTCCTCCTGCCTCCTTCTCCCTCATCATCCTTCCTCCTCCTTCTCCCTTCTTCTCCCTCTTCCCTCTTCCTCCTCCTACCTCCTCCCTCCTCCTCCCTCTACCTCCTCCTCCTCCCTCCACCCTCCTCCCTTCTCCTCCTCTTCCTCCTCCCTTTCCTTCCTCCTCCTCCTCCCTCTACCTCCTCCCTCCTCCTCCTCTTCCACCTCCCTTTCCTTCCTCCCCTCCTCATTCTCCCTCTTTCCTCTCCCTCCTTCCTCCTCCTCCTTCCTTCTTCTCCGTCTGCCTCCTCCCTCCTCCTCTCCCATCCTCCTCCCTCCTCCTCCTTCTCCTCCTCCCTCCTTCTCCCTTCTTCTCCTCCTCTCCCCTCCTCCTCCTACTCTCTTCCCCTCCTCCCTCTCCCTCCTCCATCCTCCTCCTCCCTCTCCTCCTCCTCACACCTCCTCCTCCCTCCTCCTCCTCCCTCTACCTCCTCCCTCCTCCTCCCTTCATATTCCTCCTCCTCCCTTCACATTCCTCCTCCTCCCTCTTCCTCCTCCTCCCTCCTCCTCATCCCTTCTCCTCCTCCCTCTACCTCCTCCTCCCTTCACATTCCTCCTCCTCCCTCTTCCTCCTCCTCCCTCCTCCTCCTCATCCTTCCTTCTCCCTCCTCCTCCTTCTTCCTCCCTCCTCCTCCTCCTCTCTCCTCCCCCTCCTCCTTCCTCTCCTCCTCCACACTCCTCCTCCTCCCTCCTCCTCCCTCTACCTCCTCCCTCCTCCTCCCTTCACATTCCTCCTCCTCCCTCTTCCTCCTCCTCCCTCCTCCTCATCCCTTCTCCTACCCTCCTCCTCCTCTCTCCTCCTCTCTCCTCCTCCCTCCTCCTCCTCCCTCCTCCTCATCACTCCTCCTCCCTCCTCCTCCTTCTTCCTCCTCCCTCCTCCTCCCTCCTCCCCCTCCTCCTTCCTCTCCGCCTCCTCCCTCCTCCTCCCTCCTCCTCCCTCTACCTCCTCCTCCCTCTACCTCCTCCCTCCTCCTCCCTTCACATTCCTCCTCCTCCCTCTTCCTCCTCCCTCCTCCTCCTCTCTCCGCCTCCCTCCTCCTCCTCCTCCCTCTACCTCCTCCCTCCTCCTCCCTTCACATTCCTCCTCCTCCCTCCTCCTCCTCCCCTCCTCCTCTTCCCTCCTCCTCCCCTCCTTCTCCTCCTCCCTCTTCCTTCTCCCTCCGCCTCCTCCCTCCTCCTACTCTCTCCTCCTCCTCCCTTCTCCTCCCTCTCCCTCCTCCTCCCTCTCCTCCTCCTGCTCCGTTCTCCTCCTGCGTTCTCCTCCTCTCTCTCTCCTTCTCCCTCCTCCTCCCTCTTCCTCCTCCCTCCTCCTCGCCTCCTCCTCCACCCTACTCCTCCCTCCTCCTAATCCCTCCTCCTCCCTCCTATTCCTCCCTACTCCTCCTGTCTCCTCCCTCCTCCTCCCTCCTCTTCCCTCCTCCACCTCCCTCTTCCTCCTCCCTCCTACATTTACCCAAGACAGACAGACAGTCAGACAGATAGTCGGGAACGGGATCTTATATGACTACTTATATAATTTAAATGAGATGCTCTCCACCATGGGCTGGGCCGGGTCAGACAGACAGACAGATAGATAGATAGATAGACAGACAGACAGACAGACAGACAGACAGACAGACAGACAGACAGACAGACAGACAGACAGACAGACAGACAGACAGACAGTCGGGAACGGGAACTTATATGACTACTTATATGAATTAAATGAGATGCTCCCCACCAGGTGTTGGGCGATGCCAGGCCGGGTCAGACAGACAGACAGATAGATAGTCGGAACGGGAACTTATATGACTACTTATATGAATTAAATGAGATGCTCCCCATCAGGGTCTAGGCGAAGACGGGCCGGGTCAGACAGACAGACAGACAGACAGACAGACAGACAGACAGTCGGTAACGGGAACGGGAACTTATATGACTACTTATATGAATTAAATGAGATGCTCCCCAAAAAGGACTGGGCGAAGCCGGGCCGGGTCAGCTAGTATATATATAAATTAGGATGTGTGTGGATATGTATGTCTGTATGTCTGTATGTCCTTTATACGTTCGCGAACGGCCCATCCGATTTAGATGAAATTTTCTACACGCCTTCCTTTCATTCCAGCGCTGCCAACTGTCGTATTTTTTTTCTTCTTCCTCCTCCTCCCTCCTCCCATTCCCAAAATACGTACGTAAATATATGATGATGATGATGAAAGAATCCCCGAACCAAAACGCTAGGGAAAGGGAAGAAAATGACGTGACTACACAGAATCGTCACACGGCAATCATCATCATCATCAAGTGCCGTGCCGGCTGGCGTAGGCGTTCAACTCTGCTGCTGATATATATGCCTCCATGCCACGGCAATATCAATAACAATTCATCTTTTTATGTGTAAGGAAGTTATCTACAGTCGTGTAGAAGGGAAGAACAATCAATGGAAGGACCGAAATCACAGAACCTAGACGAGTATGAATTCGGAATGGCGAACTCCCTCCTCCTCTCTTCTCCTCCTGCCTCTACCTCCTCCCCTCCTCCTCCCTCTACCTCCTCCATCCACCCTCCTCCTCTTCCTCCTCCCTCTACCTCCTCCCCCTCCTCCCTCCTCCTTCTCCCTCTCCCTTCTCCCTCCTCCTCCCTCTCCTCCTCCCTTCTCCTCATCCCTCCTACTCCCTTCTACTCCTCCCTCCTCCTCCTCCTCTCTCCTCCTCCCTCCTCCCTTTTCCTCCCTCTACCTCCTCGCTCTACCTCCTCCCTCCTCCTCCCTCCTCCTCCTTCCTCCACATCCCTCTTCCTCCTCCTCCCTCCTCATCATTCCTCCTCCTCCTCCCCCTCCTCCTTCTCCCTCCTCCTTCTACCTCTTCCTCCCTCCTCCTTCTCCCTCCACCTCCTCCCTCCTCCTCCCTCTCCCTCCTCCTCCTCCCCCACCTGCGTTCTCCTCCTCCCTCCTCCCTCCTCCTCCTTCTCCCTCCTCCTCCCCCTCCTCCTCCCCTCCCCTCTTCCTCCTCCTCCTCCTCCTTCACCCTCCTCCCTCCTCCTCCCTCCTCCTCCTCCCTCCTCCTCCCTCCTCCTCCTCCTCCTTCTCCCCTTTCCCCCTCCTTCTCTTAATCCCTCCTCCTCCCTCCTCCTCCCTCCTCCTCCCTCCTATTCCTCCCTACTCCTCCTCCCTCCTCCTCCTCTCTCCGCCTATCTCTTCCTCCCTCCTCCTCCCTCCTCCACTCTCTTCCTCCTCCCTTCTCCTCCTTCTCCTCCTCCCCTCCTCCCCCTCCCTCCTCCCCTCATCCCTCTTCCTCCTCCCTCCTTCTTCCTCCCTCCTCCTCCCCTCCTCCCCCTCCTCCTTCCTCCTCCTCCCTCTCCTCCTCATCCCACCTCCTCCATTCTCCTCCTCCTCCTTCTCCTCCTCCCTTCTCCTCCTCCCTCTACCTCCTCCCTCCTCCTCCCTTCACATTCCTCCTCCTCCCTCTTCCTCCTCCTCCCTCCTCCTCATCCCTCCTCCTCCCTCCTCCTCCTCTCTCCTCCTCCTCTCTCCTCCTCCCTTCTCCTCCTCCCTCTACCTCCTCCCTCCTCCTCCCTTCACATTCCTCCTCCTCCCTCTTCCTCCTCCTCCCCCTCATCCTCTTCCCTCCTTCTCCTCACTCCTCCTTCTCCCTCTTCCTCCTCCCTCTTCCTCCCTCTTCCTTCTCCCTCCGCCTCCTCCCTCCTCCCACTCTCTCCTCCTCCTCCCTCCTCCTCCCTTTCCCTCCTCCTCCCTCTTCTCCTCCTCATGCGTTATCCTCCTCCCTCCTTCTCCCTCCTCCTCCCTCTTCCTCCTCCCTCCTCCTTCTCCTCCCTCCTCCCTCCTCCTTCTCCCTCTTCCTCCTCCCTCTTCCTCCCTCTTCCTGCTCCCTCCGCCTCCTCCCTCCTCCTACTCTTTCCTCCTCCTCCCTCCTCCTCCCTCTCCTCCTCCTCCCTCCTCCTCATGCGTTCTCCTCCTCCCTCCTTCTCCCTCTTCCTCCTCCCTCCTCCTCCCCCTCCTCCTCCACCCTACTCCTCCCTCCTCTTCCTAATCCCTCCTCCTCCCTCCTATTCCTCCCTATTCCTCCTGTCTCCTGTCTCCTCCTCCCTCCTCCTCCCTCCTCTTCCCTCCTCCACCTCCCTCTTCCTCCTCCCTCCTCCATTTACCCAAGACAGACAGACAGACAGACAGATAGTCGGGAACGGGATCTTATATGACTACTTATATGATTTAAATAAGATGCTCTCCACCATGGGC
Organism: Cepaea nemoralis; assembly: GCA_014155875.1. Lineage (NCBI taxonomy): Eukaryota > Metazoa > Mollusca > Gastropoda > Stylommatophora > Helicidae > Cepaea > Cepaea nemoralis. The sequence continues at coordinate 55,040 of JACEFZ010025889.1, forward strand.
TGGGCCGGGTCAGACAGACAGATAGATAGACAGACAGACAGACAGACAGGCAGTCGGGAACGGGAACTTATATGACTACTTATATGAATTAAATGAGATGCTCCCCACCAGGAGTTGGGCGATGCCGGGCCGGGTCAGACAGACAGACAGATAGATAGTCGGGAACGGGAACTTATATGACTACTTATATGAATTAAATGAGATGCTCCCCATCAGGGTCTGGGCGAAGCCGGGCCGGGTCAGCTAGTATATATATATATATATGGCTTGGTTCGCAGTTGGTCTAAGATCGAAGCTCCGACAGGTGGACAGTTAGAGCATTGCTTTGCTGATCCGGAAGCTTCTGCAGCTTGTCTTGTTCCAGATGTATAGGTGTTAACTTTCCTCTGGAGTGAACTAGGCAGGCCGAGAGAGCGATCATGCTGCATGGGCAACACATGGTTTCTTTATTTTAGCCCAGGCTTTGTGCTATGGAGAGGCAATAACTCCATCTCTGGTCTTAACCGGTCTTGGAATCAAAGTGAGAGGTAACTGTTACGGGTTATAAGTCCTTGTCAATTGGCGTAGACATGGGGCACCACGCGTTGCATCTGACGGTGGGAGACATCTACAGGTGTCACTGATCAGCCCCCGGCCAAATGGGTGTTGATCCGCCACAGCCTGCCTGCTTCAATGGGTGCTTGAGGCTGGAACAAAATCTGAATCGCAGGCTGTAAAACCAATGCACTAGGTACTAATAAAAAGAATAATAGAAAACTCAAGCTAAGGCTTGCAACCTGGAACGTAAGAACCACGTGTCCAGGATTTTCCGCTGACTTGACAAATATTGACGATGTGAGAAAACCGGCTGTGATTGATGCCGAACTCAATCGTCTTTACATTAATATTGCTGGCCTGCAGGAGACTCGCCTCGTCGAGGAAGGGTCACTCAGGGAAAACAATTGCACCTGTTTTTTTACGGGTAGAGGGCAGGCAGAAAAAAGGCAACATGGTGTGGGCTTTGCAGTGAAGAACTCGCTACTGGGAATGATTGATATCCCAGCTGGAGGTAATGAAAGACTATTATCCCTGCGCTTGGGAACCTCGTGTGGATTTGCCACAAGTTATCATCACTGCATATGCACCGACACTCGCTTCCTCTGATGATGTGAAGGATACGTTCTAAGAGGAGCTAGACTCTGTGATCAAGGCAGTTCCAATATTCGACTACATTTATATGCTCGGTGATTTCAATGCTCGTGTGGGCAAGGACTCGAGTTCATGGCCACTGTACCTTGGAAAATACAACATCGGTCGCATGAATGAAAATGGGCAAAGGCTGCTAGAGCATTACACTAGAAATGACCTATGTATTACAAACTCCTTTTTTAAAACAAAAGAGCAGCATACGATCACATGGAAACATCCAAGATCCGGCCATTGGTACCAGCTGAACTTTATTATCACAGGAGACAACATCTGAACCATACATCATTAACTCGAAGTTACCACAGTGCTGACTGTGATACGGATCATTATTTGGTTGTTGCAAAGGTTAGACTGAGACGAAAGAGAATCTACACAGCTAAACACAAATCTAGCCCCAGGATTAATATCATTAACACTCACCATCCTGAAAAGTGCTTTGAATTTCAACAGCAACTTGAAGACGCTTTCACTGATACATCAGAAACTTTTTCAGTAAGTGAAATGCAGAGTAAACTTCAGGAAACTATTTATAAAACAACAGTATGGGTTTACGGCAGTGTGGATTGTAAGAGGCAGGACTGGTTAGCGACAAACAGCCAGATACTGCAGCCCTTGATTGATAAAAAGAAGATAGCTCTCTAAAGAAGCAAGGAAAGAACAACACGTAACACTCTCAGTGAGCTGAAGCAAGCTAGGAAAGATGTGCAAAAGGCTGCCAGGCAGTGGGCGAATGACTATTGGATCAAGTTATGTGAGTCCATACAAATCGCAAGTGATAAGGGAAACATCAGAAGCATGTATGAAGGGATAAAGAAAGCCCGTGGTCCAATGATCATAAGAAGTGCACCACTGAAAACCTTGACTGGAGAAATCATCACTGAGTAGAACCAGCAGATGGATAGATAGGTAGAGCACTATCTAGAGCTTTACTCAAGTGAGACCAAGCTAGCGGATGACGCCCTCAACGTCATAGAGGCCCTGCCAGCTCTTGACCACCTGAACACACTTCCCACCATAACAGAAGTTAAGTGTGCTATAAATGAACTTGCATCTGGCAAGGCTCCAGGATAAGGATATGGATTCCAATAGAGGTGATATAGAGTGGGCAAAACACACTAACTCTACATATCCACCAGCTAATAGAGCTATGTTGGCGAGAAGGACAAGTCCCACAGGATTTCAAAGATTCAAGCATCATAACGCTGTACAAGAACAAGGGCGATCGGAGCGATTGTAACAACTATAGGGGTATCTAACTTCTGTGTATTGTTGGGAAAGTATTTGCCAGAATTGTTATGCGCATACTTCAGGTCCTGGAAGATCAAGTCTACCCCGAATCACAGTGCGGCTTCCGATAGAACCGGTCCGATGAGATATTCTCATTTCGACAAATGCAAGAAAAATGCCGGGAACAAAATAAACCACTGTTTATTGCCTTCATCTACCTCACAAAGACATTCGATTAGGTCAGTCGTGAGGATTTGTTCAAAGCACTAAAGGAGATTGGCTGCCCATCAACTCTTCTGTCCATTGTGGAATCGTTCCACACAGGCATGAAGGCTATATTCAAGTTCGATGGCGCATCTTCAGAATAGTTTGAAATCAAGAGTGGAGTTAAGCAAGGTTGTGTACTATCCCCCAACTTCTTTGGGATATAATTTTCACTTCTAATGAAATATGCCTTTCATGATCAGGATACCGGTATATACATTCACTCACGCTCAGTTTGCGGCCTCTATAATGCTCAGAGATTGAAGTCCAAGACCAAAATTAGGAGGGTGCTAATCAGAGAGTTGCTTATTGTAGGCTTGCCTGACACAGCTTCACATTACAAGGAAACAGCCAATTCTTGACTGGGAGGAATAGATTAGATCGCCACGCCACAACACGATGATGCTGATCTAGCTGGGCACTCAAAGATTGGCGCGCATTTTGCCCCGGGGATTGTGTTCTGGGGCGGTCTCGGCGGCCTGCCTACGGCCGCACTGGCACCAAGTTAGGAGGGGGAATAAATCTTTCCCTCTCAAACAACCCCATCTGTAAACATGTATAATGGCGGCAAGTGGGACCAGGCCGTGTCACAGATATCAATAATCCAGATGTATAGACCTGGGAAGAAGATGAAACAGTCAATGTACTGTCCAAATATGCCTGGCGAGAAAGCATTTTTGCAATGCACGGTTTTGCCTGAGGATGTGACTCCTCAATCATAGTTATGAGGAGGGAGCATTCCTGAGTTGTTTCTTACCCCCATTTTTCCCACCTCCCATTATTCCCCCCCCCCCTCACTCCCCCTCCACCCCCCCCCCCCCCCCAACTGACCCAGCAGTCGAGCTTTCCATACCTTGGTTTGTTATTGTATGGTTAAAGTTGCAGTTTCTGATTTGACTTGTTTGAGCTTTTCACTCATGTTTATACTTCTATTTTTGAAGTTGTGGTCCTGTTATAGTATTCTGTCCCTGTCAGTTTGGGGACGTGACTTTCTCTGGTGGCATTAAACACAATATTGGATGTGGCAGAGGCACAGGGGTTTGATAGCATCGGGAGCTCAATTCACTGATTTCCGCTGTGAACTACAGGGATCCATAGTGTTGTGTTGCATGTCTCAGGATGGTGAGTCCCATCTCCGCACTGTAAGGCTCATCCTCAGATTTAGAGTTGTGTTCCTTTTTATGTCCCAAATGATGGTCTCTCTGTTGTCCAGTCCTGATCAGTCGGCTGTATAGGTATCGTAGTAAGGTGCTAGGAGTACCCTGTAGGCTCGGCCACACCTGGCAGAGGTCTGGCTATATGCTGCAGACTTCCTATAAATTTGCAAGTGTTGTGGAGTATTGATTGTCCTGCTCACAAGGTATCGAATCATACCCCTGCACCCGCACAGTTTAGAATATGTGCTACAGGATTTGACAAAATAAAGACTCATGCATATTATTGTTGTCTTGTTTATCTAGTCCTTGTTGTTAATGATGTGTTATGCTTAATCTTTGTTGTTTAAGTGACGTTAATCATTATTTGTTCCATTCATTAATGCTGGTCCAGCCCATCTCAGTGGTCCATTGACATGAATATGCATTAAGGCGGAGTTCCCTTGAAGAAAGATGGCGGGACATTTCTTCGTCCAGTAAAATGGGACGTGTTTTTTCACGAAATGTTTATGGATTAAGTGTGTTTTCGAGGTGAAATGGAGTTCGGACCGTGCAACGAAGGTCGTGCACGCGCGCCCGGACTCCCTTCGGCGTATCATCGACGCCCGGTGGCGATAGTTAAGCCTAACATGACGACCAGATGACCGTCAAGAACACAGCGTGGTAAGAGGGCAGGCGCACGCAGAAGGCAATTAAAATGTGACAGATTGGGCATCGGACGCGTTCGAGTACTGAATTGGAACTGTGCATCGTTTAGTCAACGCCGACCCATTCTTGAAAAACTACTCTATGGAAACGATATTGTAGTCTTACAAGAAACGCCAGCTCGGCGACGGAACAGTCAATGTAGCGCGGTTCCGGGCTTCTTTAATTGGCGGCACCTCGGAGAGGCCATTCTGGTCAGCGACAACATACAGGAGTCTGAGATCGATATGTCCGCCTGGAATAGTGATGCATGTGCAGGCATTAAGAATAATGACGCCTGTGCAGCTTGTAATCGTGAACGTTTATGCGAGAAATGAGAAGGTCGACGTGCGACAATGGCAGAGTTTGTTCAATATTGATGAAAGGCATGTCATCTACTGTAGGGACTTCAATGCCAGAGGCAGTCAATGGGGGAATTGCATCGCCAATAGACAGGGAGAAGATCTGGAGGAAGCCCTGGCATCTGCTGCCCTAGTCTGCCTGAATGATGGGAAGGTCACTAGAATAGCCACTCGGCCAGGTGACTCTGACAGCGTCATTGACTTGGCTCTGGTGTCGCCCACCATCGCAGCAAGGTGCCAGTGGGGCACACTAGGATACCACGACAGTGACCACTACCCTTGTATCATCCTGATCGAGAAAGACAGGGTCAGGAGTCAAAGAAACAAGACAAATGCCTTCCCGCACGACAACACTGGTCAAGACGCCATAAGCAAGACCAGAAGAAGAAAACTAACTTCCTCCCGCAGGAGACAAGAAAGATGGTTGCAGCCACCATGGTGGAATGGAGAGGTCAAGACGGCATGGCTGGGAAAGAGGCACGCTGTCAAAGACTGGCAAAAAGCCAGAAAGGCTAACAGGCCACAGGTTGAGTTGGCCAACCTAAAGAATGAGGTCCATAGGACGATGACTTTATTCAAATCCTGCGCCAAACAGGCCAAGGCCGAGAAATGGGACGAGTTCTGCAGGAAGGTGTGCTCCGAGCGATCTCTTACGACATTCTGGCGTCTCCATAAGAGCATGCACGGTGCTGCACAGTAGGGGTATTCCAGACTTTCAAGACACAGATCTCACATGGAAAAAGTCGGATGCGGATAAAGGTAAGGCCCTTCTTGCACTCTATATAGAGCAGACTGACCAGAATTACGAGGCCGCTAGACAGAGGACCACAACGACAATCTCTCAGTTGTGCGAGGGGGTCGGGACAGACTGAAGAAGGCATAATCACAGCTGAGACAATACGTGGGATGCTCACAAAATCACCTAACAACGCCCCAGGCCCAGACTGCATCCGATATGGTGACCTACTGGTGATATCATATTATGACGTGGAAGAACTGGCCAGAGAATTCAACACCAGTATCCAACTGATCGACTCCCGCATGTCCCGGGACGAAGATGAAAGTGACTTTACGGAAAACAGACTTCCGCAACGACTCAGTACACTGTCTACGTACAGGGAGTCTTTGTGGCGAAGTGGTCAAGCCGTTTGACTCGTGCTCCGAAGGTTGTGGGTTCGATTCCTGGCCGCGTCCTTCGGTTTACGAGTTAAATGTTTCGGAGACTCCTGTGGGTCGTCGCTAAAAGCTACGGAGTTCATGCTTTGTGCGACGCTTTCCGTGCTGCGGAAAGAGACCGAGCCATATGGGATAAAACCCGGTGCAATGTAGTCGACCCTGTCGACTTTTAAGCGACATTTTAAGACTTGGGAGTAAGAATCTCCACGGCCAGACGCGAGAGGTACATCGGGAAAACGAGGTGCCTCGTCAATTAACACAGAACTGGCACCATTAGCCACCGGACGCCGATGCATATGCTGGGGGGGGGGGGGGATCTGAAGCACCTATGGATCTGTCCTGAGTGCAGTGAAGATACCCCAACTGATAATTGATAACAGATAACTGATCGTCCTTCCTTTTCTTTTAAAGAAATTGTTAAGTCCCATTAGTACCACAATGTCCCGTTCGGTCTATTGTGGTCCACAAAAGCCGGTCTACCAGTGTTGGTAGATAATGATTTGGTTATTTGAGTTTGCAGTTCGAGTGACCGTCTCTACACCCTGGCAAGATCCATCCATCCATCATGTGTCATGCCGGTAAGCGTGGGTGGTCATGTTTTGCCAACTCACTCGATCACCAGAGTCGTGGATCAGCTCTGTATTTCTGTCTCGACCATGCCACATGACCAAGCCATCCAGGTATTTACTTTTCGGTCTTTCACTTAGTCTCTTTCCTTCGATCTTGCCAGTGGTCACCAAATTCTCCAATTCATTTCTTCTTATAACATATCCGAAAAATGTTGACTGTCTACGTCTAATGCCTCTAATCAGTTTACGATCTTTTTGTGTTTCTTGAAAGATTTGTTCATTAGTTTTTCTGTCCCTCCATGGTATTCTTTGCATTTTCATCAGAAATCACACTTCCACAGCCATCAGATGTATTTCAGCTTGTCTGCTCATTGCCAACGCTTCACATCCATACAAAACTATAGGTTCTCTGTGGCACTTCAACACTCTTTTTCTCGTTTCAGTTGATATCGTTTTATTCGTCAGTATTTTTTCAATCTTGCAAAAGGCACTTTCGCAATGGCAATACTTGTTTTCATTTCTTCACGGCATCTCCCATCTGATGTTATGACTGTTCCGAGATAACTGTACCGATTCACTTGTTTAAGAATATGTCCATTTACATGTATATTACATTGCGGTATTTCCTTCTTCCCAGTGACGACCATAATCTACACTTTTATCTTAGACAAAAGGCCTTTAACACACACACACACACACACACACACACACACACACAAATAAAAAAAATAACTGCTCGCGGTTCCCCCAGGGGGCAGAGCCAACCCAAAAGTCCCACGTTCCTGTGTGTCATTCGCATGACCACTTCTTCTTGATGAAGAATTGAACAATGAATTTGCACAATGAAGTGCAAATACTATGCATTGATATGTTTTGTTTTTGTTTTACTTACGTCAATACAGCAGGTTTTCAGTTAGCATTTTCTAGCTGTGGTGTTTTGTGTTTGTCTTCAGGCTTCGCTATGAACGGACGAAGGAACGAACGAGGGTTTTCAGAGGGAGAAGAATTATTCACGCAGGCCAGTCTGATATTCTGCCCTTCTTATCCCTTTCCACTCATACATTATTTCATGCATACATCACCGACGAAGCTAATCATAGACAACAACAGAATAATATACACTAAAACGCATGGAAATTGTGCGAAAATACAGGACTCACTACAAGTGATATTTTACATGACAATTATAATTACCTAACGTAGGTGTAACGTAGCATACATAGGGGAATGTTTATTGTACTGGTTACCGTTTGACATTATTATTATTATTTTTGTTTTGTGTTTTTTTTTAGGAGGGTCATTTAGTCTGTACTGAGATAGTGTTCAAACAGGTTGCAACTGTTATGACGTATAGCTACGGAATCTTGCTCTGAACGAACGAACGAACGAACGAACGAAAATCTTTATTTTCAAAGGGTTAAGAATTGGGCACGCAGGCCCGTCTGACATTCTGCCCTTCTTCTCTATTTCCTCTCAATCATTCTTTCATTCAACATCTCTTATGAAGCAATTCTTTAACAACAAAAGAACAATAAGCATTAAAACGCATGAAAAATAATCAATAATACATAACTCGTTGAGGCAATGTTTAAAATGGGCATCATAAATACGCAAGGTGGATGTAACGTGCCACACATATGGGTTTTTTTTTTTTTTCTGGCTAGTTGTCTTTCGAGATAATTTACCATTATTATTATCTTTGTTGCTGTTTTTTTTTTAATGGGGGCATGTAGTCTGTCCTGAGGTAGTGTTCAAACAGGTTGCGACTGTACGTATAATGATTTCTTGTGGAAGATTATTCCACAACTGAGTGGCAGAGTATGCTAAGCTTGTATTATATAAGTCTATCCTAGGTTTAGGGACATGAAGTATATTTAGTCGTTCGCTGTCTTGCGTTATATTTAAACAATGGCCAAAGGTAGCTTGGGGCATTTTGAAATAGGATTTTGTGAGTTAGTTTAGCCTTATTAAAAAGTAGGCGTTTGTGGAGTGGCAGTAACTGAAGACGTTGATGTAGGTTAGAATTGTCTGTAAACTTATCACCATTGATTAGACGCACTGCTCTTTTGTGGAGTGAATAAAGGCGTTTTGTTATTGATTTGGAGCACGCATCCCAGATTGTGGAGTAATAATCAATATGTGTTTGTATGTGGGAAGTGTAGAATATCCTTCTTGTGTTTTCGTCGAGGAAGCTTTTAATTTTGACAAGTTGGTATACTTTTTTGGCTATTTGTTTAACTAGAACATGAACATGGGAATTAAAGGATAGATCTTGATCTATGATGAGACCCAGTGCCTTGTGCTCGGTTACACTTTCTATAGGCGTGCTACCAATGTGCAGCTGAAGAGTTCTCTGCGAGTTTAGAGTGTGAAGTCTTTGCCTGGTTCCTATTAACATAGATTTTGTTTTAGAAATGTTAATTTGCATGTGGTTTGCATGACTCCAGTTAACTACACTATTTATTTCCTGTTGCAAGGATAATTCTAGCACATTACGATCAATAGCGTTTGTATATACTGTGCAGTCGTCTGCAAATAGCTCGCAGGATGATGACAGATATAAGGGAAGATCATTTATATAAATGGCAAATAACAGAGGGCCAAGTATAGACCCCTGAGGTACTCCGAGTGTCCTACTCTGAGTGTGCACCAGGCCGCCTTGTTGAGAACCGACACAGCTGGCTTAACTGTACCAGGACTGTTTGTACCTGTCGCGATTTTACACGGGCTGTTTGTACTTAGCGTGACTGTACCCGGGCTATTTGTATCTGGCGTGACTGTATCCGGGCTATTTTTATCTGACGTGACTTTACCCGGGCTGTTTGTAGAGTTCAGGGTGGAATGGCGACCCATTTTTCAAGAACGCAATGATCGCAATAGTATGCAGACAATGGTTGTCACAACCACAATGGTTAGTTCAGATTGAGCTCCTTGCTGCTGCTTACTAAAACTGACTCCTGTTGTTTTAATTGATCTTATTGTTTATAAAGTCCTCTTAGTCCCAGTATGTTCCTTTCGGCCCACTGTGGTCACCAAGGCATGTCTGCCAGTGATAGTGGACAGTGATGTGGTGATTCCCGTTAGCAGTGTGGATGTGTGCCAGTGTTAGTGGACAGTGATGTGGTGATTATTCTGCAGTGTGGATGTCTGCCAGTGTGATTGACAGTGATGTGGTGATTAGTTCTAGCAGTGTTGATGTCTGCCATTGTGAGTGGACATTGATGTGGTGATTAGTTCTAGCAGTGTGGATGTCTGCCAGTGTGGTGACAGTGATGTGGTGATTAGTTCTAGCAGTGTGGATTGTCTGCCAGTGTTAGTGGACAGTGATGCGGTGATTGGCGTTAGCAGTGGATGTCGCCAGTGTGGAGTGATCTGATTCCCGGTGTGGATGTCTGCCAGTGTAGTGACAGTGATTGATTCCCGTAGCAGTGTGGATGTCTGCCAATGTGAGTGGACAGTGATGTGGTTATTAGTTCTACTAGCAGTGTGGATGTCTGCCAGTGTTAGTGGACAGTGGATGTGGTGATATTCTAGCAGTGTGGATGTCTGCCAGTGTTGTGGGACAGTGATGTTGTGATTAGTTCTAGCAGCTGTGGATGTCTGCCAGTGTTAGTGGACAGTGATGTGATGATTCCCGTTAGCAGTGTGGATGTCTGCCAGTGTTAGTGGACAGTGATGATGGATGATTCCCGTTAGCAGTGTGGATGTCTGCCAGTGTTAGTGGACAGTGATATGATGATTCCCGTTAGCAGTGTGGATGTCTGCCAGTGTTAGTGGACAGTGATGCGGTGATTGGCGTTAGCAGTGTGGATGTCTGCCAGTGTTAGTGGACAGTGATATGATGATTCCCGTTAGCAGTGTGGATGTCTGCCAGTGTTAGTGACAGTGATTGCGGTTGATTGGCGTTAGCAGTGTGGATGTCTGCCAGTGTTAGTGGACAGTGATATGATGATTCCGTTAGCAGTGTGGATGTCTGCCAGTGTTAGTGGACAGTGATATGATGATTCCCGTTAGCAGTGTGGATGTCTGCCAGTGTTAGTGGACAGTGATATGATGATTCCCGTTAGCAGTGTGGATGTCTGCCAGTGTTAGTGGACAGTGATATGATGATTCCCGTTAGCAGTGTGGATGTCTGCCAGTGTTAGTGTACAGTGATATGATGATTCCCGTTAGCAGTGTGGATGTCTGCCAGTGTTAGTGGACAGTGATGCGGTGATTGGCGTTAGCAGTGTGGATGTCTGCCAGTGTTAGTGGACAGTGATATGATGATTCCCGTTAGCAGTGTGGATGTCTGCCAGTGTTAGTGGACAGTGATATGATGATTCCCGTTAGCAGTGTGGATGTCTGCCAGTGTTAGTGGACAGTGATATGATGATTCCCGTTAGCAGTGTGGATGTCTGCCAGTGTTAGTGGACAGTGATATGATGATTCCCGTTAGCAGTGTGGATGTCTGCCAGTGTTAGTGGACAGTGATATGATGATTCCCGTTAGCAGTGTGGATGTCTGCCAGTGTTAGTGGACAGTGATATGATGATTCCCGTTAGCAGTGTGGATGTCTGCCAGTGTTAGTGGACAGTGATATGATGATTCCCGTTAGCAGTGTGGATGTCTGCCAGTGTTAGTGGACAGTGATATGATGATTCCCGTTAGCAGTGTGGATGTCTGCCAGTGTTAGTGGACAGTGATATGATGATTCCCGTTAGCAGTGTGCATGTCTGCCAGTGTTAGTGGACAGTGATGTGATGATTCCCGTTAGCAGTGTGGATGTCTGCCAGTGTTAGTGGACAGTGATGTGATGATTCCCGTTAGCAGTGTGGATGTCTGCCAGTGTTAGTGGACAGTGATATGATGATTCCCGTTAGCAGTGTGGATGTCTGCCAGTGTTAGTGGACAGTGATGCGGTGATTGGCGTTAGCAGTGTGGATGTCTGCCAGTGTTAGTGGACAGTGATATGATGATTCGTGTTAGCAGTGTGGATGTCTGCCAATGTTAGTGGACAGTGATGCGGTGATTGGCGTTAGCAGTGTGGATGTTCTGCTTGTGTTAGTGGACAGTGATATGATGATTCCCGTTAGCAGTGTGGATGTCTGCCAGTGTTAGTGGACAGTGATGCGGTGATTGGCGTTAGCAGTGTGGATGTCTGCCAGTGTTAGTGGACAGTGATATGATGATTCGTGTTAGCAGTGTGGATGTCTGCCAATGTTAGTGGACAGTGATGCGGTGATTCGTGTTAGCAGTGTGGATGTCTGCCAATGTTAGTGGACAGTGATGCGGTGATTGGCGTTAGCAGTGTGGATGTCTGCCAGTGTTAGTGTACAGTGATGTGATGATTCGTGTTAGCAGTGTGGATGTCTGCCAGTGTTAGTGGACAGTGATGTGATGATTCGTGTTAGCAGTGTGGATGTCTGCCAGTGTTAGTGGACAGTGATGCGGTGATTGGCGTTAGCTTTGTGGATGTTGTGCTTGTGTTGTTGCGCTCGCTGGCTTTATACCCAAGCGTAGACTATACTTCTAGTAGCATTTGATTAAATTTTGCGTGTGGATTAACTTTCCCTATACTAGTGTGCCACGCCATTAGGCGAATCCACACATAGTTCACAGGTAATTGTATATTTCGTCCCCAAGTCAAGTCATTTATAAAAAAATATTTCCCGATGTTTGTTACCTTTCATTCATAGATCAAAGCTCAATATCTTATTCTATGTGCAGAAAACCTTACTTTCCTTTCCTTCACTGGCATACCTTGTTTTGTTTTATATAATTGCGTTAAAATGATTTCAAAACTACAGCAATTCTACCTAACGTTATCATCCCATGTTCCCATTTTAAGACACATTCTTTATAATGTTGTGTGTCTATGCTGGCCTTCTGTTTGTTGCATTTCTCTTTTCAGTATCGCACAGTTTTGGCCATTCGTCACTAAGTTGTTTAAAAACAGACGAAACCGGTTGCCTTGAATGCCCCTGAAACTGTTCTAAAATACATAGCCAAAAGGAACCTAATGCTATTTTAGGCATGCCCAATTACTTTCGGAGAGATTATAGTTTTCTAACTGCCCTCTATCCTTCTTCGACTTCTCTGCTTAAACTTGTTCTGGTGTCATGATATCCAAATATGTTGTCTAGTCCTCCTTGTATCTATATAAAGGTTCTTTACGTTCCAAGGTCAAACGAGATTTCTCCTCTGGATAGAGGTCACGCCACATCACTTAAGACTGCCTGACAATGTCTTGCCTCTTGTTAATCTTGTATATATATATATATATATATATATATATATATATATATATATATATATATATATATATATATATATATATATATATATATATATATATATATATATATATATATATATATATATATGCCGGCTGCCTGGCCGAGGGGTTAGCACCTTTCTCCGTTAATCCCGAATACTCTCGTAGTCAACGTGAGATCGGACGAAGTGGTTCGAGTCACGCTAGTGACTTATGAAAGTATATATATATATATATATATATATATATATATATATATATATATATATATATATATATATATATATATGTGTCACCATCTGTATAAAAGTCACAAAATCATGTGCTGACATATGCAGTTTTAAAGGAAACCTGTACAATCTTCTTGCTACTTCTGTCAAATACTGCACTCGAGCTTATTGGCATACTCAGTCTGGTGATTCCAGGCTTTTAAATCTACACTGTGGTCTTCTCAGGGAATTGATAAATATAAATGCCAATTAACATAACTGTATGATGATTATTAGCTGACAAAATGCCTTAAAATATTATCCATGGAGAGATGTAAATTGACATTCAGAAGTGGTTCTTAAAAAACTATAATCTGTGCTCGGAGCTTACATGATTGCGTGTTTTTCAGTTTCCCAAGCAATTATGTTTTATTACCTAAAAAATAATAAAGGTTGACATTAAATCGGCATGTCCCGTTCCAGTCACGTCAATTAAATGAAATAGTATTATTTCACACTATACCATTATTGTTTTAAATTAATAACACACTTTCGTCTACTCTACGCATGATGTGATGGATTAAGCCATACCTACATGATAACTATAGACTGCACGTAGCGCAGTAAATAGGTTGCTTCTCCGCCAACCATGTGGTAATGTGATCGAATGCCCCAACGGATTATTTTAACAATTTGCCAGGGCTTTCATGTCAACATAGACTAAAATATGTACGCTGAAATGGTCTGGTAAACAAACGCAGCCGCAAATTATAGATCACATCACCCATCGATTGTCCAATTTTCTTCTTCTTTCTTTCTTTCTTTCTTTCATCTCATAATGGATCATATTTGGTTAAAAAGCTAAAATGAACTTTTAACACATTTAAGACACATAGCGCACCAGGTTCTGGGCCCATATTCTGTGGACTAATCGGCACTCCGTGGATGACGTGGTCAGCTTCAGGCGGGCAATTGATCATAGGCCTCAAGGAACTCACGCAAATCTCTTTGTGAGGTTGATTAGACTTTGTTTCTAAAGTTTTCGAAGAGGTGGAAAAAAAGTCTCACGCCATCAATCATTATTAACCTTTTTCTACATTGATGGCAAAGTGCTGATGACGATGTTATAATAATAACATTAATCCAAATATTTTCAAAAGTTATTTGTGTCAGAATTTGAATACACAATTTATTATTGATTTTGACATCATCATTATCATCATCTAGTGCCCTGCCAGCTGGCGTAGGCGTTCACAGCTCGCCACAGATCTCGGTCTTTGGTGTTCTGGATCAACTCTGCTACTGATATTCTTCCATGTCACAGTCTCAATCCATCCAGTATCATTTCTCTTGGTCTGTCTCCGACTCTCTTCCCAGTGATATTTTATTTTGCCACGATGTTCTCCAATACCTCTCTCATCACATGACCAACGATATTTGTTTGTCTCTTCATTATTGTTGTATATAATGTTCTAGTTTCATTAGCCACCACTTTCAGGCAATCATTGTTAGTTACACTGGCAGCCCAAGGAATTCACAACAGTCGTCTCAGGAACCAAATCACTGTTGCTTCTAAGTTCTTCCTAATTTATTCATTTATATTCCAAGATTCACTACCATATGGCAAATCTGGTCATGCAGTCTTGGGAAGATAATGTGTTGGTTTCCCCTTGATTTCTACATCCATATCGTGGACTTTTACTTCTGCTTTTAACAGCCATTTCCGACTGTTAGGACAAATGAGTGCCCCTGCTCTCCTCAGCTGCAGAGTTGTCCACTAATTCCGGTGGATACTCGGTTCCCAGGGCAACGTTAGCCACACTCAGTGTGTTTCCCATCCTCTACCACAGGGAGGTGCTGTTGGGATTTTCCCTTCCTTAAGTTATAGTCTACTATGTTCAAAACTCTCCAGTACTTTTAGAGGACTTTGACATGCAGATTTCAAATATTATTATGAAATTCACCAATTGGCTCTTTATTTTCATGCTGCTTTTTTCTTCACATGCAACACGCAAAGAAAATCGTCGCCGGGAAGGAGTTTACGAATTTGTGGACCAACAAACACTCCGTCTCTTATTTTAGCTTCACTGAGTCTTGGAAACTTTCTGATGAGGTATTTGAAAACCTCATCTGATTTATCCATTGCCTTGACAAGGTTTTTCATGAGACCCAGGTTAATAGGCAAAGGTCGCAAAAAAATCGTACTGTTGACAACACGAGCTGGGTTCTCAACGTTCTTACTGCCAGGCTGCAATGACTGCCTGACTGGCCAATGTCTTCTGATGTAATGGTCAATTCATGCACGGCTATACCACTCACAGAGAAAGCACCAGTACTAGGGGTATCCACTCTGTAGTCCAAGCAAAATAGTGACCACTTTTAAGCCACCGCAAAGTTACAAATGATGATGGTCGTGGTTTATACACTTCAAAAGCTGCTCAATGTTTTCATAAGTTTCCTTCATATGCACTGCGTGACCAACTGGAATTGACGGTAACACATTACAATTATTTAACGAAACACCTTTAAAACTCGTAATGGATGAATCAATGCAAACATTCTACTCTTCTGGTTTGTAATTGATTTTGGAGGTTGCCATTAAACCAGAAATGTTGAGGCACGCAGAATGGTCACACTCTTTGAAAAAAATATGTACAAGCTGCTTATGGGGGGGGGGGGGGGGGGGGCTTCTATACACAGATATTCTAACACCATCTGCCAGGAAATTCCACTATTGCAATCTGTACCCAAAACGCTCGCCGTTGTTCTTCAGTAAATTCAGATCTCTTACAAGATCATTCAGTTATATTTGAGTTAGTAAATGTGGTTTCGTGGGTATGGTTTGCTCAAAACCTGGGTCGCTTGAGATTAATGGTTCAGGACAACCAATAACGTCTTCCTCGTCAGTGGAAGCAGCTGAAAATGATTCTGGCAATTTAGGAACTGGTAGGTCATCGCTATGTAGTACCGGACGTATTGCAGAGGAGATGTATACAATCGTCCATAACAGTTGTGTCATATAAATTGACCGTAATTAAATAAACTAGTAGCATATATTTTGAAAACTAGAGCCAATCAACATTTCAATGTCATTTTCGTTTTCAGCACACCAGCATTGGTTAAGATCAGATATATTCATATCTGGTACATTTTGGCTGCTGACTAGTGTGATCTTTATCTGGGTGATCATGAAACTAATGCATTTCACCAGTGAGGAAAATATAAGTATCATGCAGCAATATCCTTTGCAGAAGGTTCCTACCCTATCTGCCCGAGGAAAACATGCTCAAAAGCCTACAACTGACATTATTCAACACGGTCAAGTCAAATATTGATGTGGCAGAGAGTTAATAAGTAATACATTCTTCTAGAAGTGAATCAAGAATGGTGGGTAGAGTCGAAGACAGAAACTGAAGTAAGTCTGGATAATAGACTATTTGTAATCGAACTCGAATGTATACCAAGATGAAAAGTTTAATTGATATACTCATAATAAAGAGAATCGAATTTAACTCCAAATATTGTTTTCGTTTAATATAAGCTTGAGCTAAGACCAGACAATCGGCTTCCCTAGATGATTAAATACTAACTCACAAAACCATATCTTATTCTTTCATAATTTATTTCCAGTTAAAAAGCACATATATTTGTGCTTGTAATAAAACAACACATAATCAGGAAATTAAAATCTCTTTCATTTCTCTGAGACGACGGAAGGCACTTCGTACTTGTGCAGTAGCAGTTGTCGAGTAAACCCAGGCACTATAAATTGTTTTAGAACAACTGCTGCATTTTCAAATGAGACAGCCTTTCTCTTCATTGATTTCTTTCCACAGGAGGGACGTGTCTAGGGACTGTGTTGTGTAACTTCAATCTTCTTCTCACTTTCTAAGTTATATAAGAAGAGAATATTACGTATTCATTAATTCAGGAGGAGATCATCATGAGAGAGGTAGTAGGAATGTTAGTAAAACGATTTAGAAAAAAATATTAGTGGATTATGGACTCACAAAGATAGGATGATACTTCTCAAAATTAAGGCAAGACCGTTCAACATAGTAATTCTTCAGACATATGCTCCAACAACTGATTACAATGATGAACAGCTAGAAGAATACTATGAAGACCTACAACAAACACTAAAAGTTGTAAAATCGTTAGAGGCCCCAATTGCCATGGGAGACAATGAACGCAAAAGTCGGAACAAATAAATATATGCAGATAGTAGGGCTATATGGTATGGGAAACAGAAACGACAGAGGAGACCGGCTGATACAGTTCTGTGAAGAAAACAATTTTATTGCTTGCAACACATTTTTTCCAACATAACCCTAGGAAACTGTATACACGGAAAAGCCCTGGAGATAGAACAAGTAACCAAATTGACTACATTATGATTAGAAATAGATTTTAAAACAATGTTAAAAATGGCAAAAAATACCCTGGTGCTGATATCAACTCTGACCATAATCCTGAAGTTTTAAAATTACAAAAAAACTTCTAAAACCCAGGAATAAGGAAATCAAAGACACCTCAAGGAGATATATCGGCATTGAAACAACCAGAAATAAGTCAACTATACCTAGTTGAAGTAAAAAATAGATTAGTTGGTTAGTTAGTTAGTCACGGTTCCAACTTCACAGCAACGGGTCGTCCCCATTATGCTCCGTTCCTGTGCCAGTGAATATCACATAAAACGCTCCCCACTGCCCAATATGAAAAGTGGAAAAGACAGGAGTCTCGACAAACAACAGCCCGCACAGATACACTGTGCATAATGCCGCCGCCAGAATGTCAACACAATAGTCCCCCACGAAACATCCAGTTTATCTCTGATGGAATCGGCAGTCATTTTCCCATCTGTATGTTTCCTAGATGTTCACCCATACAGTCCACGAAAATACAGTTCATCGTCGATGTCAGTGGCAGTCAACCAGAAGCCCAGCAGCCACGCATTTCTGCATAAGGCAAAAACCGGTCAACTCTGGGACATAGCCAGCTGCCATCGCTCCGAACATGCAGTCGCGTTCCAAAAAACCTCGGGCAGATTCAAAAGCATTTCACACGAAACTCACAGCTCACAGTGTCGCGCCACGCACTCACTCAGTAGCAGGGCGACGGAACCATAGCCTCCTTAGTCGCCTCTTACGACATGCGTGGTAGGCCACAGTGTTGCTATTCTTTGCTTCCCTTATGGGGTCCGGCAACACAGGGGAGTGTCAAAAATAGATATGATGGGCTAATCATTGAAAGTATGGAACAATATCGACGTGAAAATCCCGAGGATAAAATTAATACAAAATGGAAAAATGTGAAAACCGGTATTCAGACTTCAAATACCACCTTGCCAGTGAAGATTAATAAGAAAAAACAATTATGGATAACCGATGAAATCTTGAGTAAAATGTCTCAAAGAAAGAAAGCAAAGAACACTCCAGAGTATATAGTAATAGATAGAGAAATACGTCACATGTGCAGAGTTGCCAAAGAAGAGTGGCTGTAGAAACATTGCAAAGAAATAGAGGATCTGGAAATAAAACACAACTCGAAAGAATTACATGAACATATAAAAGAATTTACAAAGAAGAAAAATAATATAACAGGAAACGGTTGTATCAGAGGAAAAAATTGAGAAATTATAATTAATAACACTGACATAATAAAAAGATGGACAGAGTACACAGAAGATTTATTCTGGGAATACAGGGTCAATAGACCAACATTGTATACTACTCAAGATGGACCAAAATTATTAACGGCTAAAGTAGAAAAGGCTATTAAAAAGATGAAAGAAGGAAAGGCTGCAGGTCCTGACAAGATAACAACAGAGATGATAAAATCCTTATCTAGCTTTGGCATTGAAACTATCACAGAATTATGTTAGTTAGTTAGTCGACAGATCATCCTCATTGCGCATCGAACCATTCAGTCCATAAGCGCTCGGATCCCCTCCTCAGCAAATCCCGCAGCGTTTCGCGGCTAACGACAACAGTTCTGTGTTGGTTTATCAGTCTTCTTTGGCTTCCTGCGTAGTGTTCTTGTTTGGCCACCCCTCTTTTAATTTGCTGTTCTAGCAGTCTGGCCATGGTTGTAGATTCACAGTCATCACTTGGTTCTCGCAAAAGTCTTACTTCTCGTCACGCATTGAGAATGTCAGCCTGTCCATGGCGCGTCCGCCCTACACAGTAGCCTTACCGAGCTTGTCAGCCCGCTCATTCCCTTGAACTCCCGCATGCCCTGGCACGAAGATGAAACTAATCTTTGCCAGCCGAGACCGATCCAGAGACAGCAACCATTTTCTTTGGATCCGCTCACCCCCTCCCCCCATATCTATCCTCTTGAGCATGCTCATTGAGTGGCTAAGCAAACATGCCCTAGTGAATGTCTGTGTCTCGAGCCATGTTATTGTTGTACTTACTGCCATGACTTCCATAGTCAAGCTATTTGTGGTCTTAGCAAAGGCACCAGAGTCCTCCTTCACAATTCTCCCTCCGACCTGAGCCGTAAAAGCCCATGAGCTTCTTATATGTCGGACGACCGACCCATCTGTGTAGATGACAGCGTCACCGTCTAGCGAATTCTCGAAAATCAACTCTTGTACTTTCGCCTCCACAGCAGCCGGGTTTTCTTGTCTGCATTTTCTGTCTAGTTGGATGCAAACTGAAAAGGATGTGCAGACATATGTTGGCACTTGTACCCACTCCTCGCCAGGTTCTAAGTCCTCAAGTGAACACACCTGTTGAAGAATGTCTTCGGCTTGACCCATCCACGACTGTCCTCTTTTTAGCCTGCTGCCCTTCACCTTCATAATTTCACTATGCAGTGGATGTTGTGTGTTTGCGTTAACTCTGAGGTATGCGCGTGCTCTGCAAACTTGTATTCTGTCTTCAATGGTTGGAAAATCAAGAATGTAGCACGTCGCCCTGCATGCTGTATCTCTTGTACATCCAAGAATAATGCGCATAGCTTCATTCTGTATCCTTTCCATCCTCTCTATCTGCTTACGCATACTCAAAAACAGACATGACCAGCCCCTCGTATAGAAGACATAGATGGCGCTGCTCACAGTTTGCTGCCGCCATCACCAGCATCGCAGCCAAGCCCCGCTTGGCCTTTGTTATCACCTGGTCTATGTGCTCATTATAAGCAAGTTTTCGAACAAACCGTATCCCCAGGTAATTCATTGCCTGCGTTCTTTCCACCGTCTCTGAACACAGATTTACAGTTAGTGTTGAAGTGTTGACAATATGATTATTCAACGAGAACCAAGTCACTGTTGCCTTTGTTGGGTTGACCATTGCCCCAGCTTCATCACACCAAGTACTTATGCGATTGAGTTCGGTTTGTAGTTCTACAGCAACCTGATCTCTATCCTTACCCTGACGATACACAAAACATCGTCGGTATATGGCAATGTCTTCCCCGGTTCAGTGATCTGCTCCCTGGTGATTCTCACAGTGTAGGCGTTGAACAGCACCGGAGATAATGGTGATCCCTGTGGTAGGCCAGGATATATTGTTGTTGGTTCCGAAGTCGAACTGCCACATCTAGAAACTACTTTCCGTTGGAAGAGCGATCCAACTAAGGTGAAATGGACTTATTTTGAGTTCAAGAATCTTGACCCATGCGTCCTTAAAATCAATCGCTGCAGCAAAGGTTTCAATGCCTGAGAGGAAACCTTTATAGACATCATGGGCAAAAACTACTGCATTGGTCCAGCTTTCTCTTTTTGGAATGTACTCACCCAGGGTAGGTGGGAAAACACCTTGCCTCTCTAGCTGGCTTGATATTGACCTGGCAATTATGAATGATTATGTAATTATATATATATATATATATATATATATATATATATATATATATATATATATATATATATATATATATATATATATATATATATATATATATATATATATATATATATATTACTGGATACATCCCCAATGATTTGAAAACATTCCTTTTCATCACACTACCGAAAAAGCCAATAGCTGTTGCAGTGTGAGAATTATAGAACTATTAGCTTAATGAGCCACAAAACTAAGATACTACTCAAGGTCATACAAGAAAGAATTCAACATAAAGTAGATGAGGAAGTAGCTGAAGAACAATTTGGTTTCTGCAAAAACAGAGGCACAAGAGAAGCAATTATCTGTTTGAGGATGTTAATTAAAAATATATATAGAAGTTCAAAAAAATATATATGTTTGTTTTATAGACTACAAGAAAGCTTTTGATAGAGTACAACATGAATGACTAATTACGTGTCTTCAAGATATAGGAGTAGACGGAAAGGACATCAGACTTATTATTAACTTGTACTGGGAACAAGTGGCGTTTATTAGATGCGGTAATAACTATTCGTCGCCTATAGAGATAAAAAGATTAGTACGGCAGGGATGTGTAATGTCCTCAAGCCTCTTCAACCTATACACAGAAAGAAATTTTAAACAAGTTGAACTGCCTGGACTCAACATCAATGGAAGAATCATAAACAATCTTAGATATGCTGACGATATCGTGTTACTAGCAGAAAGTGAGCAAGAGTTGCAAGACCTAGTGGAAGAAGTAAACAGGCACAGTGCAGAATGTGGCTTAGATATTAACATCCAAATAACAAAAACTATGATAATTAGCAGTGAAAAGGAAAGGTCATCAATGAACATCACAGTAAACGGGCAGAAACAAGTAACACGTTTCTCTTAACTTGGACATATAATAACAGATGATGGCAGAAGTGAAATGGAAATAAAAAGAGAATAGGAATGGCCAAAAATGCTTTCAACGGCATGAAATCAGTATTAACATCTAGAGAGATTAATAACGCATTAAAAATGAGAATTGTCAAATGCTACGTATATTCAAAGCAACTATATGACGCGGAAGCCTGGACATTGAACAAGCAACTAGAAAGTTGCATAGAAGCCCTGGAGATGTAGATATACAGACGAATAGGTCGTATTTCATAGAAACAAAAACAATCAAATGCGGAGGTCCTAGAAAAACTGGGAATGAAGAGAGAGTTGATGAAAGAATTAAAGAGGAGATAAGTGAAATATTTTGGCCACGTTAAAAGACATGATACTCTTATAAAAACCATTCTGGAAGGCAAGGTTGAGGGCAAGCGAGCAAGAGGTAGACAACGATACAAGTGAAAGGATAACATCAAGAGATGGACGAACATCAGCCTGATAGAATGTACAGTCAAGGCGAGAGACAGACAGTGTTGGAGATCCATTGGAGCCAACCTTCATTGCGGAGACGGCACCTGATTGATTGACCGTATCTGGTACCATACTTTCCCACAATGCCCACCTTCTTGGCTCGCATGGTCATCTCGTCTATAGTTTCCTAGTTTATTTTCAGTTTAAGGACACACATGTGCCTGCAAAATATTAAATCTGCAAGCATTTCCAGCCTAATAATATGTCAAATAACACAACGGCATGATATTTCTTAAGAGATAATAAATGCTTTAAAATATTACCAAAGAGATAATGACGAATTAAAAAGACATTCAAAGTATGTCCTCTAAGAAACTGAAACTGCCCAAAGCATGCAAGATTTGAAATGAGAATGCGTGTCTCTTAATCTTTCCCAATAAATTATACTTTATTACATAAAAACTATTAAATGCTGAAAATAAAGCGATAATTTTCTTATACAATATTATTATGTCCCTTGTAGGAATTAGTATTATCTCCCATTATATCTCTATTTTAGCTAAACTGTAACACAATTTTGTCTAATTTACACGTGCTGTGAAGGATTACGGCATTGGCACATGATAACTGTGGACTCCACGATAGCTCAGCGGCTAGAAAGTTTCCCTACAGACTCGATGGTCACGTGTTCCAGTCTCCCATAGGATTGTCTTAACATTTTGTCAGGACTTCCACGTCAACCGAGAGTGATATAGGTATCTGGAAATATTCTGGGGAACAAAGTATGCCGGCAAAATATAGACCACATCACCCATCTACTGATCAATGTCTTGCTCTTCTCCTTCTTCTTCTCCTCCGCTTCCTCCTCCTCTTGCTGCTGCTGTATCTGCTGCTCCTCCTCCTCCCCCACCTCCTCCTTCTCCTCCTCCTCCTACTTCTTCTTCTCCTCCTCCTCCTCCTCCTCCCCCTCCTCCTCCTTCTTCTTCTTCTTCTTCTTCTTCTTCTTCTTCTTCTTCTTCTTCTTCTTCTTCTTCTTCTTCTTTTACTTCTTCATTTTTTCATCTCGCAATGGATTCAATCAAATAAAAATTCAAGGACTGCTTCTTATGCAATAAGGCGCATTACGCATACAGTATTAGTCCTATATATTTTAGAGTAATTGACACTCAGCGGATGATGTGGTCAGTGGCACGCCGGCAATAGATCATAGAACCTCAAGCAACCGGCGCCCAGTCCTTTTAGATGGTTGATTTTATTTTTCCTTTTTAGTTTTTAACGGAATGAAATAGCAAATCTCAGTCAACAATCCTTAGTGGTTTCTTACGAGATGATGTTGATGTTGATGCTATTTCCACATTTGTTGATGAAACTAATGAATTTAACTAATCTCACGCCAACAATTACTAGTGGTCTCTTACGACATCAGTTGCATAGAGATGATGATGATGATGATGATGATGATGATGATGATGATGATGATGATGATGATGATGATGATGATGATGATGATGATGATGATGATGATGATGATGATGATGATACTTACGTTTGTGGTGATGAAACATCCTAAAAAGCCTACACTGAAGGTGCACAGCACGGTGAAATCAAATATTGTTATGGAAGCTAATAAGTAATTCATTCTTCTAAAAGTGAATTAAGAATGTTAGATATGCAGGGGATAGAAAGTGAGGTATGACTGGCAGATACTTAACACTATTTGTATTTGAACCCGATTGTATACCAAGGTGACAATTATAATTGATTCACAAATAATAAAAAGGATCGTATTTAGTATCAAATTCTTTGTTTACTATTAGCTTGAACTACGATCAGAGAATCGGTTACTAAAGATGGTTAAATAATTACTCATTAAACCATGCCTATTGCTATCCTAATTTAGTTCAAGTTAAAAGGCACAAGTTAATGTGCCTGGAAAAAAAAATGGAAATTTGATGCTGAGCGACACTAAATAAATGACATAAATCTAAGATAATAACATAAATCTAATATATTCATTAGGAGATAAAATGTTTAGAATATAATCCATAAGGGAATAAAGAATTGAAGTGAATTAAAGAGGGGTTTTTTTTCAAAAAAAATAAAATATAAAGCTGGAGCGTGGAGGATTGTAAACTCGAATGCGGATTTCTTAAAGTTTCCGAAGCAATTATGTTTTATTTCATAAAAAAATAATAAAAATAGATATGAAAACGATAAGACCAAATTCAATGATACCCCTTTTGTTAAATGGTGTTATTTCCCATTATATCTTTATTGTTGCTAAATTTGTCAAACAATGTTATTTAATCTATACATTCTGTGATCGGATTACGACTTGGACACATGATTACGTTGGAGCCCACGCTAGCGCAGTGGCTAGAACGCTTGGCTGTCGACTTGTTTGTCAATCAATCAATCATGTGCCATGCCGGAAAGCGTGGGCGGTCATGACTCGCCATTTCACTCGATCACCAGCGTCGTGGATCAGCTCAGTGTTCCTGTCTCGTCCATGCCATGTGGCCAAGCCATCCATGTATTTTCCTCTCTGTCTTCCTCTTTGTCTGTTCCCTTCGATCTTGCCAGTTGTCACTAAGTTCTCCAATCCATTTCTTCTCATAACACGCCAAAAAATGTTGACTGTCTACGTCTAATTTCTCTAATCAATTTACGATTTTCATTTGTCCCAGTAGTACTAGGTCATTGGTTTATTCTGCTTGTCCATGGAAATCTTTGCATTTCTCCAGAAATCACATTTCTGCAGCTTCAGATGTTTTTCAGCTTGACTGCACATTGTCCAAGTTTCACATCCATACAAAAGAACAGGCTCTATGTATCCCCTCAACGCTCTTTTTCTCATTTCAGTTGATATCATTTTATTGGTCAGAATGTTTTTAATCTTGCTAAAGGCCACTTTCGCCATGGCGATTCTTGTTCTAATCTCTTCAAGGAATCTCCCATCAGATGTTATGACTGTTCCGAGATAATTGTACCGATTCACTTGTTGAAGAATATTCTCATTTACTTGTATTATTACATTGTGGTACTTCGTTCTTCCTAATGACGATCATAACCTGTTTCTTCTTACAATTTAATTCCAACCCCAGCTGCTCACTGTGTACATCAACCGCGTCTACTAATAATTGTTGTAGCTCTTGTGCATTGTCTGCAATTAATAATGTATCATCTGCATATCTAATGTTATTGATGTTCCGTCCTCCAATGCTGATTCCATTTATATCTTCTATACTTTTGAGAAATATTTTCACTGTATAGGGAAAAAAGATCTAGAGACATTACACATCCATGCCTAAGACCTCTCTTAATAGGTTAACTTGTTTGTCATGTGTTCCAATTCGTTATAGGATTAAATAAATGTTTGTATATCTTTTGTTGTACATTGCTGTCAACATCAGCATCTTTCAGCTGATTGTTGATTTCTTGGCAAGATTACGATCAGTAGTTTGTCATTACTTTCTGAGCGACCGGCTCACATACCCCGTAAGTTACCGACGCCGTTAGAATCACTACCGATTCTCGCCGTCGTCACGTTACTTACGAGAGTATGCAGGATTACGGAGAAAGTCGCTAACTCCTAGGAAAGGGAGACCGGCTCTTATCGGATTATTTTAACAAATTTGCATGGCTTCCAGGTAAACCAAGATTAAAAATGTATCAAGACGTTTCTGGGGAGCAAAGGGAGGGGGCTGCAAATTAAAGACCACATCACCCATCGATTGTCGATTTTTCTTCTTCTTCTTATCCTTTCTTTCATCTCCTAATGGATAATATTGAGTACAAAATAAATGACACTTTAACACAGTTAAGACTCACAGCGCACATGGTGCTGGACGCATATTCTGTAGACTAGTCGGCACTCGCTGGATGACGTAGGTCAGCATCAGGTCCGGCTAATTGATCACTAGGACCTCAAGGGAACTCACTCCAAGATCTTTGTGAGATTGATTAGACTGTATGTCTAAAGTTTTCGAAGAGTTGGAATAGCCAGATTTACGCCAGAAATCTTTAGTGGCTTCCAACGACATTCATGACCAAGTACTGATGATGATGTTGATAATAATAACACTAGTCAACAAGTTTTCAAACGTTAATTGCATCAGAATTTAAGTACACCATTTCATCGTTGATTTTGATATGCTGATTTCAAATATCATAACGAAATTCACCAATTGGCTCTATTTGTTTGTTACTGTAATGATGATTTTAATTGACAGTAATACAAATAATGTATGCTTGTTTAATTATCTCGGGTGAACAGTTAGTCTTTTTACTTTAACATTATAACAATTTTGGTTACATACTCAATCAATTGATATTTTAACATACAATACTCATCTCTCTTATTATAGCTTCACTCAGTTTCGTAAATGTTCTAAATAGGTATTTGAAAGCCTCGTATGTTTTCTCCATTGCCTTGACAAAGTATTTCATGAGACCCAGATTAATGTGCAAAATTGGCAACAAATTCTTGCTGGTGACGACAAGTGCTGGGTTCTCAACGTTCTTACTGCAAGGATGCAATGACTGCCTCATTGGCCAATGTCTTCTGATGTAATGGTCAATTCGTGCACGGCTATCCCACTCATAGAGATAGCAACATTACGTGGTGTATCCACCCTGCAGTCCAAACAAATGAGAGACCACTTTTAAGCCACCGCAAAGTGACTAATGATGATGATCGCAGTTTATACACTTCAAAATGTGCTTTAATTTCTCTGAGACGACGGATGGCACTTTGTACTTGTGCAGCAGCAGTGGTAGAGTAAACCCAGGCACCTTCTGCAACAATTTTTGGAACATCTGCTGCATTTTCAAATGAGACAGTTTTTCTCTTCAAGGATTTCGTTCCACAGTAGGAACACATGTAGGTAGTGTTTTGTGTAACTTTCATCTTTTCCTCAATTGTTCTTATTGAGGTACAGTATCTGGTACCATACTTTCACAAAATGCCCACCTAATTTATTTCAAGTTAAAAGGCAACAGTTATGTGCCTGCAACAGATTAAATAATAAACTTTCAGAATATCATGGAAATTAAACGTCAAATAACATAAGTGTATGATATTTACAAGGAGACAAAATGCTTTAGAATATTACCCAAGATGTATTGCAGAATTAAAGTGACATACAGAGGTTGTTCTTTAAGAAAACGAAACTACAGATACGCGAGATATGCTACAGATACGCGAGAAAACTAGGAAATGTTTGTGGTATTTTCTGGCGCTGGATAAGTCTACTGATTTCTCGAGTACGTCACAACTTCTCGTGTTCATTCGTGGTGTCAATTTGAACTTTTAGATAACGAAAGAGTTGACATCTGTTTGCAGCATGCATTGACCAACAACTGGAAAAGACATTTTCATAGGAGTGCAAAAAGCTTTGCAAAACTATAACCTTCAGTGGAATCAGCTTCGAGGTTTTACAGTTGATGGAGAAAAAAAAACATGGCTACAGTGAGGAAGGGTCTTATGGGGCAGATCAGGACTCAGTTGGAAGATTTGCAATATTCCGGGCGCTCTGTTCATACACTGCATCATACATCAGGAAGCTTCTGTGGGAAAGACTTAGATATTTCTTGTGTACTGAAACCAGTCGTTTCTGCTGTGAACTTTATTCGGGGATATGCACTCAATCACCGTTAGTTCAAGGTTTTTCTTGAAGAAATTGATTCTGAATTCTGTGACTTACCTTATCACACATCAGTAAGGGGGCTCAGCTGCGGTAAAGTCATGTTTCGTTTTTACAAACTCCGAAACGAAATAGGTGTTTTCCTTACTAAAAAAGATAGAGGTGATCCACAGCTGTCTGATCCTATCTGGCTTGTCAAATCTGTCATGTTTGGTCGACATCACATCCCACATGAATGAACTGAATTTGAAACTTCAGGGAATGAATAACCTCGTCTGTGATCTCCAGAGAATCATCAAAGGATTTCGGAGAAAGCTGTCAGTGTTTGAAGCACAGTTGGAAGGAGACAACTTTTCTCATTCTCACAGTTTCAAAAGGTTTTTGCGCTACAATCGCTGAAGATGTCAACCTCGAACAAAAACAAAAAACAAAAAAATTATTCGTGACTTGAACAAACATTTTGGAGAGATTTTCAGATCTTGACAGAACCAAGAGTGACATTCTTCTGTTCCAGAATCCGTTCGATTGTAACCTTGAGGATGTGCTAGTTGAACTACAACTGGAGCTCGTTGATTTGCAAGCAAATGACTTGTTGAAATAGAAGCACTAAGAATGAAAACTTATTGAATTTTACCGCCGCTTAATTTAACTGATGTTGAGTTTCTGAAACTGAAGAAATGTGCCGCTAGTATGGCACCAGTGTTTGGAACAACTTATGTCTGTGAGCAATCATTTTCAAAAATGAAGTATGTGAAGTCAACACATCAAACGAGATTGACTGATGAACATTTGAAAGCAATTCTCTTGACTGGATGCAGCAATTCCAAACCAAACATTGATGATATCTTGAAAGCCAAATATCACTTGTACAAATCTCACTAACCATTTTGGCTGCTTAGTTTGTGAGATGCATTGCACGAAACACATGAGAGTTTGTGTGTGCATTGCACGCCACTCACCCATGATTAACTTTGTTTTTCGTCTTTTTTAACTAGAGCTTTCTTTCTGGCTTGCAAGTATTGTTAAAGTTAGTTGCATATCTTTTACAGGACGTTTGCAGTCGACACCTGCAGTTTTTGCATGTTATTGATGTCTTAGGCAAGTTTACATTCAGTAGTTTGCCACTGCTTTCTGAACGACCGGCACCCATACCATTGCGTAAAAAACCAGCGCAACGCGGTCTGCTACCAAATCGTGCGCAGCTGTGTTTCGAACGCGGAGTATACCGGCTTATGAACTGCGTCCGCCACGGAGACCGGCGCAAGTATTGTTCAGAATGACTATCCGGCCCGAATTCGTCATTTTGTCAGTTATCCGGCCCGCCGTGAAAAAAATGTTTGGTGACCCCTTATCTAGGGAAACGATTATCTAGTCTTAGCTCAAAAGTACAGTAAATAAAAGAAATAATTGGAGCTACATATGATTCTCTTTATTATTAGTGTGCTAATCAAACTTTGGCTTTTAAGGATATTTTCATCGAGCAGAGAGGGGAGTGACTTCTAAAAAGGACATTGCTGAATTATGATATTGTTTTTTACACTGGTGAAAAGCGCCCACTCTCTCTCTCTCTCTCTCTCTCTCTCTCTCTCTCTCTCTCTCTCTCTCTCTCTCTCTCTCTCTCTCTCTCTCTCTCTCTCTCTCTCGATGAGTAGTGGGCATGCAGTCAGACCGACCCACCCACCCACCCAGTCAGCCAGCCAGCCAGCCAGCCATCCACCCACCCACCAACCTACCTTTCTGCCTGCCTACCTACCTACCTACCTACCTACCTACCTACCTACCTACCTGTCTGTCTGTCTGTCTGTCTGTCTGTCTGTCTGTCTGTCTGTCTGTCTGTCTGTCTGTCTGTCTGTCCGCGCTATTAAATATTGATAAAAGTTACTGGAAAAAACGTCAGGACCATGTGTTGAAAGAGGAAGAGGACTATTGGAGAAAGGATAGATTGAAGGTTGTATGTTCGATTCCGGGCCGCGTCCTTCATTTCAAGAGTGCATTTTTTTCGGACACTCCCGAGGGTCGTCGCTGGAGCTACGGAGTTCGTGCTTTGTGTGACGCTTTTCGCGCTGCGGAAAGAAACTGAGCCATATGGGATAAAAACCCGGTGCAATGCAGCCGACACTGTCGATTGTAAGCTACTTCTTTCATTGCACCCACTCCCATACGAATCCGGATAC
This sequence comes from Cepaea nemoralis, assembly GCA_014155875.1. Lineage (NCBI taxonomy): Eukaryota > Metazoa > Mollusca > Gastropoda > Stylommatophora > Helicidae > Cepaea > Cepaea nemoralis. The sequence continues at coordinate 85,115 of JACEFZ010025889.1, forward strand.
GCCTTTGTTTGTCATCTGAATTTGCAGGTCCCCATTACCGTAAACATAACTTTTTTAGCGAGAAATCACTAGTTGTTAAGCAAAACATCAAAGGAATGTCGCCGCTTTCAATGATTTAAGTTGTTTTTGGACCTATCAAAGACATATTCCTTGGGTGGGGGTAAATATAAGACGGCTGGAAAAATTTCATAACGTTGCAACAGACAGTTTTCAAAATAATTGATCGTGAATGAAGGCAAACAAATGTGGACATACTATAGTCACTGAACTATAGCGGAGTTTTCTCCAAGTTCTTCTGTTCTTCGCACAACTGAACTTGCCGAAAGGCTGATTGTTCAAAACAAATCGGTTCTCTCGGGACACAAGTCATTTGCTGCTTCCATCATACACTCTTTGATGAAGTTACCATCAGTAAACAGTTTTCCTCTTTCTGCAACCTTATGCACTATTTTGTAACTTGTACGAGTGACAGATTCATTTTCAGTAAACTTTCTAGTGAAGAGATCTCTATATGTTTCTAAATCACGTTTCATGGACTCATATTTCTCAGAGCGTAACTTTCCAAAAAACATTGAATATGTTGATAGGTGGTTTGTTTCGTAGTGACGCCGAAGTCTGTACTCTTTCAAAACGACAATACTTTCGCTGCATATTACATAACTGGTATTCTGGTCCTTTGTTTCCACTAAGAAGTACTTTACTCCCCATTCTTAATTGAAAACGCGACGCTCGGCATCCACTTTTCTTTTCTTAGTAGCCATAATGAAGGGTGAAGTACACGGGATCTGAAAATAAAAAAGACATTGAATTACAAACATAATAAAAATCCGATTGAAACACTGGAAAAGCAGGGGACGAGGGGACACTGGTGAAGCTACGGCTCACCAAAGGTACATATAAAGTTTATAGTGCCTTTGGTAATAGAATATATCTTATAATAAGGTTTGCAAAATATATAAATAGAGGTGGCCTAAATAAGCAGCCTAGAGCAGCCAGGGGTTCCGCCGAAACAGACCGAAATCGTCTAAATGCAACATTTCTGCACATCTGGTGTATTACATAAAGTAGGACAGACACTTGGATAATCTCACTTAGTTCCTTGAGCAACGTAAACATTTGCGTAAGGATCTGCTCCAGCAGAAAGGTTGAAAAACACTGGCCTAGAGACCAGCTCGATTAACACCTTGACCGGGGAATTCTTCTGAGCTGGGAATAATATTTTCGTAATAGCACAAACATGCGTTTAATAATAGAGAAGTGCAGATAATTTAATGTAAACCTATTCTCATGTTTTGTGGATTATTCAAAGGCATTTGACTGTGTACAACATCATAAACTTTGGGAAATCATGAGGAATATGGGCTTCCCATCACATGTAGTACATCTCAAAATGCTATATCTACACCAACAAGCAGCAGTTAGAATAGATGGCGAGGCATCAGATTGGTTTGTCATCAAGCAAGGAGTCCGTCAGGGCTGCGTGCTGTCACCCTATTTGTTTAACCTGTACGCATAAAATATAATGACAAATGTAAGAGATGATCTAAACAGGGAGCTATATGATGCCCTAAATATCGGCGGTCATGACATACCAGAGATTCGATATGCTGATGATACAGTATTACTGTCCACAACACAGAATGGCATAGAAAACTTAATAGCCTCAACCCAATTGAATAGTGAAAATCACAACTTATATCTTAACATAGCAAAAACAAAGATAATGCATACAGATAAAAACTACTATGGAGAAAGAAATATACATTAATGGGGGGAAATTGGAGGTGGTGGAAAATTTTGAATATCTTGGGTCATTGATTACCAATAACGATGACACAATGAAAGAAATTAAACGGCGACTATCCATTGCTCTTCAAAGACTAAAACAGATGAATACATTATGGAGTGGGACAGACAGAACTACACAAATTAGATTTTTAAGAGCATGCATCTTTCCCATTGCAACATACGCCTGTGAGACATGGACACTTACTAAACAAGCTGAACAGCGCATAAACGAATATAAATGTTATAGACGAGTTCTAAGAATATCTTGGGTAAAGAGAAGAACAAATTCATCCACACTTCAAGAGTTGAATATTGAGGAGGGATGGCTATTAAAGACGATAAAACAAAGAAAATTGAAGTATTTTGGTCACTTGAAACGTCACGAAAGTTTGGAGAGAACAATAATGGAAGGGTATATGCCTGGGGAGAGAGGAAGAGGAAGGCCAAAGAGAAGATGGGTGCAGGATGTAGTAGATGGGTGTATCAGACGCGGGACATCTTGATTGTGATCGAGAAGCTTTCCGGAAGGTTGTAATGGGAGCGAGGTTCTGCAAAGGACATGCTACTGAATGAATGAATGAATGAATAGCACAAAGCTTCTATGGCATTTTTAATGCTATGTTTACTACTTTATTGCCTCTATTCACACTTGTAGTTCACTTACTTATCACTGTCAAACAAAGAAGTCCTTGTTACATACCTATATAATGGATGAATGGCAAAAAAAGAAGTAAATATTTATGGAGCATCAGACTTGTGTTGACAACCGGACGCATCTGTAGGAGGGAAAGATGCGTATATGTGTGTATGTGTGTTGCCATGAAAACCATGGTAACGTCAGTGTCGTTTGTGTGTAAAGAATGACTGTCGTATTAGTTACTTGTTCTTCTTTACCACTTTAGTGTCGTCCCTGGAGTGAAGAGAATCAACACCCACATTATTTTCAATTCAATATCTCTATTCTGGAGAAATCCAGCAGACTCCGTCCACACACTCCCTCAATCTGAAGACACCTTCCTCTCACTCTTACTCACCCCTGGATCATGCCCCCTCTCATTCTTCCCCAACACAACACACTTGACAACTCTCGCTTCAACAAATAAAAACAAGAAATGTATTAAAGCAAAGAGGATATGTAGGGGAAGTGTATGTGTGTATAAGGTGTAGAATGTGTGACGTGTATTCTAATGGTAGACCAGTGATTCAGAAGCAAAGTCTGTAACATCATAGTGCTTAGCACACAACAGCACCATTTTTTCCGGACAGTGAACCTCACCCAGAAGATGACGACTTTCTCCAATCACTCGAACAAACAGGATGCTGGTAATCCGATAGACACTGTTGATCTTGGTCTTCACTCCACCACACGGTGAAGTTACTCTGTTTCCTAATATTTGTTTGAACTGATAGTCCTCCAATTAACTGAAATGTCACTTGGGGGAACTCTACTGTTTATTAATTTCTGGTTATAACATTTTACCCTCTTTTAGAACACAACCTATTAATGTTTGTTAGGTAGATGTGTGTGTGTATATATATATATATATATATATATATATATATATATATCCTTAGTATGCGAGTTATTAATCTTCGGTGATGAAGCTTATCACTCATTAAACACAACACTTCTGTTCATACAATTCCACTCAGCAGAAGCCAGGTTCCCGCAAACCAACTTGGGTATAAGCCGTATGTAGCGGCCTCTCAGCAACCTCTGTCTTCAGATGCTGAGCCATCATTGTGTCAAACTTTGAAACTGCTTCTTCGTAGTAAATCCTCTCCCACTCACGTGGAACACTCAAGGGGAACTGTACATGGAACCTGTAGAGCAGATAACATCATGGTGAGGGCAACTCAGTCCTGATCGTAATTAGGTGATTGTAGGCCAATAACAGCACTCAGATCTATAACAGAGATCCGATCTCTGTCATACGGCCAAATAACTCAATCATATGATCTGAGACATGGCAACACCAGGAAAGACTAAAGGAACGGGTAGAAACCCAGCAGATGCCCTACTGAAGATCCTACCATTACACATTCCCCTCCTCCCTCTCAACCATCCTTAATCTCTCTAATGATTATTCCACTACATTGTCCTCAACTTCCCGAGTAAAATGATATATAACACAAGCTACTTGAAGCCACACAATAGAATACTAGTGCCGACGCTCTTATGATACTTTCTATCACCGCACTTATAGAACATTCTATCACTAATCATAATACATTATATCACTACACAGTACTGTGCTCTATTCCTAATCATACTCTTAAGTTAGATATAATTAATTGCCTACCATATGTCTATTCCTGTTGTTACTCGAGAAACTAGGCAATCCGATTGGATCTATGTCCGTGGATAACTATCACTACTAAGATAGGCTAGTCCCTCTAATATAACACAACTCGGAATTATCCCCAATTCTAACACCTCAGAATGTTTTCCTCGACTCCATCCACCTGTTTACTGCACTGGGTTTTATATGGGTGCTTGAGTGAGTCACCAGAAAGTCCAGACGCCACTCAGTCCAGAATCTGGCTTTGTCCTCCTGTTTCCAGACTAACCAGAGTCAATTAGCTGTCAAGTTTCCTTTTCATCTGGGGAATTCTTTGTCTCATCCAACAAATATCCGGGTTGTCTGTGAGTCGGAGACCTTTCTCCCATTACAGAATCCTTCTGACCTCTAGCAGGCATTCTGTCTATCACTTGCAACGACCAACTTCCGTTTTGTAGACAAATGTCGCCAGTACACACCTCTCGAACAACATCCTGTCATCACCTTGTCGACTATGTGTAGACAACTCGACGTGACTCCCTTTGATCTCATACACACTGTTGACCAGGTGCCGAGAATCTGTACCGACGTATTTTCCTCAGTTTGTTCACCATAACAGAGTCAATTGTGTTAGCAAATTAATGTCGGGTTTGGTTATCATTGGTCGCAACTAACAAGTTTATTTATCCTGTGACAGTCAGATCGTAGGCGGCGCTACCACCAGCCGGGGAAGGACTTGGGATGGTGTGAATTAAGCAAACATCACAATAAACAAGCAAATCTAGATACAATAAATTATAATTGACAATAATAAATTTAAGACACATAGTAGCCAGGAGGTCTCCGCACGTGTGAAGATCACCTATTATTCTAAACATAATAGTTACATTTAAATTATATCACAACGGCTCGTGTTCCATACGTTATATCAAGCAAGTTCGAGTACCGTCGGCGGGCCGGATGAAATGATGTCGCGGACCGGATCCGGCCCGCGGCCCGTAGTTTGGTGACCTCTGCCCTAGATGATTAAATAGTAACTCATTATAACCATGTCTTATTCTTTCCTAATTTAATTTCACTTAAAAAGCACATATGTATGTGTCTGGTTTTCTTCATTTATTGATTTCACTTAACTTATGTGACTGCCAGACCAGGTGGTAACGGCTGTTTAAGCTTCTCGGCCTTTTCTCTATCCCGGATCACCGGTGTGCACAACTATATGCTACAAAGTACCTTGCATTTGACATTGTCCTTGTTCTTCTTGTTATTGACAAATTTGGCATCTTTCCTTTTGGCTGGGAGCAGAAAGTCTTTGATCTCTTGAAACTGTTTAGGCGTGATTCCTGTTAATATTTTCCTTCTTTTTGTTAAAATTTTTAAATGCCTCTTAGTCCTATTATGTCCACGAAAGTCCGTCTATCAGTGTTAGTAGACAGTGGTTAGAGTTTGCAGTTTGGATGACCGCCTCTACATCCTGGCTATGACAAGTGCAGATAAATCTAAACTTTTATCTGAGTCAAAAGGCCTTTTCGTTTAAATAAGGGCTCAAATAAGGGTGGTCAAGGCTGCCCCAAGAGGTTCCACGTTCCTGTGTCATTCAGATGTCAGCCTCTGCTGGTGTCCCTGGCAAGATGAAATGCAGATACTACAATTTGAAATTTTTGTAATCAAAACATCAGATTTTCCGTGAGCTCTTTCCCTTGGCCCTCATCTAGCGGTGGTGTTTTGTGTAGGTCTTCAGACTTCTTTATAGCGTCTAGTTAGCAACGGAGCTTGTTCTGAGAGTCCACTATTGATTCTTGTAGAAGGCCCATGTATCTGGGCTGACTGTGCCCGTGCTGTGTGTAGAGTTTAGGGTAGAATGGCTCCCGCATGTTCAAGACCGCAATGATCAGTAATAGTATGCTAGCGATGCCTGTCACAACCACCATGTTTAGTTTCAGCTTGGAGTCCATGTTGATGCTGACTAAAACTGACTTCTGTTGATTTAATTGATCTTATTTGTTTAACGGCCTCTTTAGTCCCTCTATGTGCCTTTCGGCCCATTGTAGTCCACCAAGATCTGTCTGCCAGTGTTAGTAGATTGAGATTTGGTGATTCGAGTTTGCAATTTGGATGACCACATCGGCACGCTTGCCAGATTAAGCAAAGATTTGGTTTTATTTTTTGGCGCTCGCTCGCATTGAACTCAAGAGTAGTCCATACACACAACTTCTAGTAGCACTTGACCGAACTGTGTGGATTAGCTCTACATTGTCCCTCGCCATCGGGCGAAACCACTCCTAGTTAAGAGGTACTTGTAATTTACTCCCCCAATTCAAGGTAAAGAAGTTAAATCTACACTGTTATCTTTGCAGGGAATTGATAAAACTACATGCCAAAATAATATAAGTGTATCATATTTATTCGGAGATAAAATGCTTTAGAACATTTGCAGACTCACTCTCTCTTATTTCAGCTTCACTCAGTCTTAGACATTTTCTGATGAGGTATTTGAAAACCTCATCTGTTTCCTCCAATGCCTTGACAAAGTTGTTCGTGAGACCCAGCTTCACGTGCAAAAGGTGGCAACACGATCTTGCTGGTGACGACAAGTTCTGGGTTCTCAACGTTCTTACTGCCAGGCTGCAATGACTGCCTGATTGGTCAATGGTTTCTGATGTAATGGTCAATTCGTGCACGGCTATCCTACTCACAGAGAATGTAACAGTACATGGCGTATCGATCCTGAGGGTCAAGCAAAGGGGCGACCACTTTCAAGTCACTGCAAAGTGACCAATGATGATGATCGTAATTTATACACTTCAAAAGCTGCTTAATATTTTCATAAGTTTGTTTCATATGAACTGCGTGACCAACTGGAATTGACAATAACACATTACCATTATTCAACAAAACAGCGTTAAGACTCGTCTTGGATGAATCCATGAAAATCCTCCACTCTTCCAGTTTGTGATTAATTTTGAGTGCTGCCATTAAACCAGAAATGTTGTCGCACACAGAGAGGTCATCCTCTTTGAAAGAGAATGTAATAATCGGCTTCTGATGGTACCTTTACACATAAATTCTTCTGCCAGGAGATTCCACTGTTGCAATCGTAACCCAACAGCTCCACCTGGTTCTTCTGTAAATTCAGATCTCTTACAAGATCATTCAGTTCACTTTTGGTTAGTAAGTGTCGTTTAGTGGGTGTAGTTTGCTCAAAATCTGGGTCGCTTGAGGTTGATGGTTTAGGACGACCAATGTCCCCTTCTTCATTAGTGGAAGCAGCTGAAAATGATTCTTTCTGGCACTCTGGGAACTGTTAGGTCACTATATATATATATATATATATATATATATATATATATATATATATATATATATATATATATATATATATATATATATATAGTGATGGTTCCGTCACCCTGCTACTGAGTGCGTGCCTGGCGAGACACTGTGAGCTGTGAGTTTCGTGTAAAATGCTTGTGAATCTGCCCGAGGTTTTTTGGAAAGTGACTGCATGTTCGGTGCGATGGTAGATGGCTATGTCCCAGAGTTAGTTAGTTAGTTAGTTAGTCGACAGATCATCCTCGTTGCACATCGAACCATTCAGTCCATAAGTGCTCGGATCCCCTCCTCAGCAAATCCCGCAGCGTGTAGCGGCTAACGACGCCAGTTCTGTGTTGGTTTATCAATCTTCTTTGGCTTCCTGCGTAGTGTTCTTGTTTGGCCAACCCTCTTTTAATTTGCTGCTCCCGCAGTCTGGCCATTGTTGTAGATTCACAGTCATCACTTGGTTCTCGCAAAAGTCTCACTTCTCGTAGAGCATTCAGAATGTCAGCCTGGTCCATGGCGCGTCCGCCCTCCACAGTAGCCTCACCTGCGAGCTTGTCAGACCGCTCATTTAGTCCCAGAGTTGACCGGTGTTTGCCTTATGCAGAAATGCGTGGCTGCTGGGCTTCTGGTTGACTGCCACTGCCATCGACGATGAACTGTATTTTCGTGTACTGTGAGGGTGAACATCTAGGAAACATCCAGATGGGAAAATGACTGCTGATTCCATCAGAGATGAACTGGGTGTTTCGTTGGGGACTGTTGTGTTGACATTCTGGCGGCGGCATTATGCACAGTGTATCTGTGCCGTCTGTTGTTTGTCGAGACTCCTGTCTTTTCCACTGTTCACATTGGGCAGTGGGGAGCGTTTTGTGCGATATTCACTGGCACAGGAATGGAGCATAATGGGGACAACCCGTTGCTATGAGGTTGGAACTACGACAAACTAACTAACTAACAAACTATATATATATATATATATATATATATATATATATATATATATATATATATATATATATATATATATATATATATATATATATATATATATCATTGGCACCTTGCCGTCTTGACAGACGATAGTTTGTAAGGGGTGGAGTTATTGCCTCTTAATAGCACAAAGCCTGGGCTAAAATATAGAGATCATGTGTTGCCCATGCAGCATGATCCCTCTTTCGGCCTGCCTAGTTCACTCCAGAGGAAAGGTAGCACCTCTACATCTGGAACAAGACAAGCTGCAGAAGCTGAAGGATCAGCAAACCAATGCTCTAATTGTCCGCCTGTCGGTGCTTCGATCCTAGACCAGCCGCCAACCAAGGTTTAGGGCCTGGTCTGCCCTGCCATGACACTTTGTCTTTAGGTTGCATTTCCTCGCACCAGGGTAAGGCTTGTACTCTCCCAATTGCGCTCTTCTGCCCGAAGCCGTTGGCACAATGTGGCGTGTCGGGTTTGGTAAGCGCCGCCCAACGTTCGGCGCTAACAGAAAGCAGGTAGTATATTATATACTCATAATCTGAAGCGAGGTCAGCCATTCTACACGCAACGTTCCTTTCTCCACCTTACTAAGCAAACTCCTTGAGTCCGTAATGAATACAATGTTTGTTGTAGTGGTCTTCTCTAACAAAAGGCATGCCGCTCTTACTGCTTCCACCTCCATTCTCATGCTAGAGGTAATAGTCTCATATGCCAGAATCTCATTTTTCAAGAATCGTCCACGAGCCTTCGCAATGAAACCCAGCCACTACGTGTGTTTGTCACCCCTAACCCATCGGTGTAGATCATTATGTCACCTTGATGTTACCACTGTTCTGTTATTGCATCTCAAACTATGTGCAGCCCACAGCCCATTCTCTTCACTCACGACTCAGCCATTGCTTTCTGAATAACCAGCACTCATACCAATTTATGAAAATACCAACGCAAGGCGGTCTGATGCCAAATTGCCCGCAGCTGTAAAAAGAATGCGGTATGCGGGACTATGAATTGCGCCTGTAATTCCTTCGCTACAGAGCGGGTCTTCGTCTGTCTCTCTATATGATTTAATACGATCTCACTAACTCATGTCTTATACTTTCCCAATTTAGTTCAAATTATAAGGCACACATTTATGTGCCTGCAAAAAATTACACCTATTTCCGTTCCATAAAAGCAAGCTAGGACAAATTACTGGATACCAAGAATATATCATATTTATGAGGAGACAAACTTCTTTACAACATTATCCAAGATGTATAGAAGGAATAAAGTGGCATATAGATGTTCTTTTACAATAAAATCTTTGCCAAAAGGTTCAGTATTAGATAGACTAATGCATGTTTATTAAAGTTTCCTAAGTTATTATGTTTTATTACGTGAAAAATTATACATGTTGATAATAAAGCAATATGTGTCTTTTAAATTATGTCCCTTATATAAAGTATTATTATCTCCCATTATATTTTTTTAAATGTTTGCATATCCTTTACAGGACATCGCTGTCAACATCAACATTTTTC
>JACEFZ010025889.1:100000-102411 GCA_014155875.1 Cepaea nemoralis
CAACAGAGACTAAAAGATGTATCAACAATTTTTCTGTGGAGCAAAGACTTATAGATTTAAAAAATAAAAAACATATAGACCACATAACTCAACGACTGTCGATCTTTATTCTTCTTCTTCTGTCATTCATCTCCTAATGGAACATATTAAGTAAAGGAAATAAAAATTACCCTTTAACACAGTTGAGACTCATAGCGCACATGGTGCAGAACCCATAGTCTGTAGACTAATCGGTACTCGGTGGATGACGTGGTCAGAATCAGGCCGGCAATTGATTATAGGCCTCAACAGACTCACATCAAACCCTTTGTTAGGTTGATTAGATTTTGTTTCTAAAGTTAAACGTTGAGATGGAATAGCTAATCTCACACCAGCAATAACTAATTTCCTTTTACGACAATCATGGCAAGAAAAATGTGATGATGTTGATAATAGTAACTCCATGAGGTTGGTCATGAAACTAATGAATTTAACCAGTATGGAAAGCATAATATCCTGCCTCAATGCAGTTTTCAGAAGGTCACTACCCTATCTGTCCGAGAAAAACATCTTCAAAAGCCTACAGTTAAAGTGCACAACATGGTGGAGTCAAATATTGATGAATCAAGAAGGGGGGAATTTTAGGGTTTCCAGGGGGGGGGGGGGGGGGAATGAAGACCATTTCAAGATCGCGTTAATACAAGAACCGATTACTTGATATTGTTTTTCCCTTCATACTTTACAGTTATGAACGTCTCGTCCATCTAAAATTCATTTTATAAAGTAAGTAGACCCACAATTCCTGTTTTATGTGGATGTCTAGACTTGTTTTAGTATAAGCTATTACATTTACCTTACATTTTTACATATACTGTGTAGGGGTGGGGGGATTTTTAGATAGGAAATATGAAAGCGGGGGGGGGGGATGACGTTCTGAAAATACGGTGAAGGGGGGCACAGGCCCAAAAGGGTTGAGAACAACTGCCCTAGATGGTTAAATACTAACTCACTTAGCCATGTCTATTGATTTCCTAATTAGTTCCATTTAAAAGGTACACGTTTATGTGCCTGCCAAACAATAGATAAAGGATGAAGTCAAGAAAATCAACTGTAATAAATTTCAAAGTAACTTACATGTATGATATTTATTAGAAAGGAAAATACTTTAGAATATTATCCATAAGGTATTAAATAATTAATGTAACTTAAAGATTTTGTTGTGAAACTAAATATTACTTAAGCTTATAGGATTGCGACTGTGAATTCATGTTTCTTAAAGTTTCCAAACAATTATGTTTTATTACATGAAAAGTATTAAATATTGATATTAAAGTGGTAAGTTCTACCCAACCATGTTTGGGTAGAACAACAGACACCTCGAGACTGGGGAAACGCCATAATTATCCCAATTTGGAAAAACAAAGGCAGCAAAAGAGATTGCACACAATACAGAGGCATTTCACTGTTGAGTCATACTGGGAAAATATTTAGCAAAATTCTTGAAAAAAGATTACGAACTACTTTAGAACCCCTGCTAAGCGAAACGCAGCTTGGATTTAGGAAAAACAAAGGATGCACAGACGCCATTTTTGCTCTTAGACAACTTATAGAAAAATCAATTGAATTCAATGAAACACTCTACTTAGCCTTTGTCGACCAAGAAAAGGCATTTGATAGGGTAGATAGAAACAAGCTGTGGGAAATCCTTAAACAATATGGAGTGAGTACACATCTAACAAACCTATGTAGAAGTTTATACAACAACAGTGAATGCATAGTGAGAGCAACTGGAGAACACTCAGAACCCTTCACCATAAGATCTGGAGTACGACAAGGTTGTGTCCTGTCCCCTCTCTTGTTCATAACATATATAGACAACATATGTAAAGAAACCAGCCAAGCAGAGACAGCAAGAATACCGCATGACGAGAACACAGAAGAAGAACCATCTGCAAATCTAACCATTAGAGAACTACTGTTTGCGGACGACCAAGCACTAATAGCAAAATCATAAGCTGAATTACAAGACCACATGAATAGCCTAAACGAAATGTGTAGGGAACATAACATGAAAATTAGCACAAGCAAAACAGAGGTAATGACTATAACTAAAGAAGAACAAACAGCAACAATTCACCTAAACGAACATCCCTTGAAACAAGTAAAGAGCTTCAAGTACCTAGGAAGTATAATATCATCAAATGGCAGATCAGAAGACGAGATCGAAAATAGGTGCAATAAGGTAAATCAACTCATTGGACAAATGGCACCAATACTAAAGAACAAACATGTATCAATAACTACTAAGAAAGCACTTTACAACACAATATTCCTACCAACTCTGTGCTACCAATGCCAAACCTGGACAATGACAGAAAAAGAGAAAAGAAAATCACAACAACAGAAATGAGGTTTCTGAGAAGAATACTCAA
>JACEFZ010025890.1:0-73192 GCA_014155875.1 Cepaea nemoralis
CCTAGACACATTGACAAGCTGTAAGAGATATATGCTATGTTAAGGAAATATACCATGTGAAGTTGGATTCTAAGAGCTATATGCTAGCTAATAATATGATATTTGAAATTTAATTGTAAGATTTGTATGCTAGCTACAAATATGACGTTTGAAATTGGATTGTAAGAGTTATATGCTAGGTGAAGGAAATATGCTATTTGAAGTTGAATTCCAAGGGAATATGGCAGTTGAAGTTGGGCACTAAGCGATATATGATAGGTTAATGAGACATAAGAAGCATGTATGAAGGAATAAAGAAAGCCTGCGGTCCAGTGATCAAAAGAAGTGCACCATTGAAAACCTTGACTGGAGAAATCATCACTGATAAGAAACAGCAGATGGACAGATGGGTAGAGCACTATTTGGAGCTTTACTCAAGTGAGACCAAACTAGCGGATGATGCCCTCAACGCCATAGAGGCTCTACCAACTCTTGACCACCTGGACACACTTCCCACCATAACAGAAGTTAAGTGTGCTATAAATGAACTTGCATCTGGCAAGGCTCCAGGTAAGGATGGGATTCCAATAGAGGTTATCAGGAGTGGGCAAGACACACTCACTATACAGATCCACCAGCTAATAGAGCTATGCTGGCGTGAAGGACAAGTCCCACAGGATTTCAAAGATTCAAGCATCATAACACTGTACAAGAACAAGGGCGATCGGAGCGACTGCAACAACTATAGGGGTATCTCACTTCTGTGTATTGTTGGAAAAGTATTTGCCAGAATTGTTCTGCGCAGACTTCAAGTCCTAGGAGATCAAGTCTACCCCGAATCACAGTGTGGCTTTCGACAGAACCGGTCTACCACTGATATGATATTCTCATTGCGACAAATGCAAGAAAAATGCCGTGAACAGAATCAACCACTGTTTATTGCCTTCATCGACCTCACAAAGGCATTTGATTTGGTCAGTCGTGAGGGTCTGTTCAAGGCACTAAAGAAGATTGGCTGCCCACCAACTCTTCTGTCCATTGTGGAATCGTTCCACACAGGCATGAAGGGTATAATCAAGTTTGATGGTGCAACTTCTGAAGAATTTGAAATCAAGAGTGGAGTTAAGCAAGGTTGTGTACTAGCTCCCACCCTCTTTGGAATATACTTTTCACTTCTACTGAAATATGCATTTCATGATCAGGATGGTGGTATATACATTCACTCACGCTCAGATGGCGGCCTCTACAATGCTCAGAGATTGAAGGCTAAGACCAAAATTAGGAGGGTACTGATCAGAGAGTTGCTTTTTGCAGATGATGCTGCAGTTACGACCCACTCTGAGGAAGAATTGCAATGTCTACTATCTGCATTCTCCAATGCTTGTTCTGAATTTGGTTTAACAATTAGCAAAAAGAAGACACAGATTATGTCACAAGGTGCACATGGGGTACCATCAATCTTTATTGACGACGCCGAACTAGAGATAGTAGACCATTTTACATATCTAGGATCAGTGGTAAATAGCAAATTATCCCTAGATCAGGAAATCAACATCCGGATTGGTAAGGCAGCAACAACAATGAACAGGTTAAGAAAAAGAGTCTGGGAGAACAGGAAGCTTACTGCCAAAACAAAAGTCCTTGTCTATCAAGCCTGTGTCCTTAGTACTCTTCTCTATGGCAGTGAAACCTGGACAACTTACTCACACCAAGAGAACAACTTAAACAGCTTTCATATGCGGTGTCTGCGAAGAATTCTTGGTATTAAGTGGCAAGACAAAATCACAAATACTGAAGTATTGGAAAGATCAGGTTGTGTGACAGTTTATTCCATGCTCAGTCTTCGTAGACTTAGATGGATAGGACATCTTAGGAGGATGGATGATGGTAGAATACCAAAGGATATCTTTTTTGGTGAATTACAGATGGGTAAGAGATCTCAGGGTCGGCCTCTACTACGATACAAAGATGTGTGTAAGCGGGACATGATTGATACAGGCATTGATAATGCACATTGGGAGCAAGTCGCCGCTGAACGTGTTGCATGGAGGGCAAATATCAGAAATGGAATAAAGTCAAAGGAGAAAATTATTGCAGAAAAGTCACACATCAAGCGTTTGAGACGTAAGATGGTGCATGATGGTGGAAATGACCACGTGTTCACATGCACCCACTGTGAACGGACATTTACAGCGCAAATTGGCCTTATCAGTCACACTCGCTACCGCCATAGTTAAAAGTTATTATGCCTTTTTAAAGCACAAACTATCGTCTGTCAAGACGGCAAGGTGCCAATGAGGTTGAGGAATGAAATATACGAGGGGAAGTCAATAAGTAAGTCACCGATGGCTGTAGAAAAATAACTATATATGATAACAACTTGAAACAGTTTATTTTTATACATACATTGTCCATTTATTTCCCAACATAATTTCCAGCAACATTGATGCACTTATCCCATCGTTTTATCAGTCCTCCCAAACCGGCTACCTAGAACTGCGTGCTCTGTTGTCTAAACCACGTTTTCATTTCACATTCAACTTCGGAGTCATTAGCGAAATGTCTCCCGCCAAGGTGGGTTTTCAGTGGACCAAATAGGTGGAAATCGCTAGGGGCTAAGTCGGGGCTGTAAGGTGGATGTTCCAGAACTTTCCACCTTATTTGGTTAATTTGCTCCTGCGTTAATCGAGCCGTATGTGGTCTGGCATTATCATGAAGAAGCAACACTCCTCTAGTCAGCAGTCCTGGACGTTTTCTTCGAATTGCTTCATGAAGCATCGATAGAATTTCACAGAAACGATTCAGAATTCACATTGTCACCTTTCTTCTTGAAATTGGTTAAATGCACTCCTTGACAATCCCAGAACACTTCTCAGCATAACCTTCCCTGCTGATGGCGTAACCTTGACATTTTGGACACAATGCGAAAGATGTTTCCATTGCATTGAAGCACTCTTTGATTCGGGCTGGTAGTGATGCACCCATGATTCGTCCTCAGTAACAATCCTGTTCATAATGTCTTCTCCTTCATTTTCGTATCGACAGAGATGATGCAAGGACAGACCAAATCGGTTCATTTTGTGTTCTTCCTTCAATTGTCTGGGTACCGACCTTGTGCACACTTTCTTAAATTTCAATCGATCATGCATTATGCTGTATGCTGAACCATGTGAGCACCCTATTGCAGATCCTACAGAGTCTATCGTTACTCGCCTTTCACCTCTAATCATCTCCTCCACCCGCTGTACGGATGCTTCTGTTGCAATCTCAACAGGACGACCCGATCAGATTTCATCAAAAATTCTAGAGCCTCCTTGAGAACATTTTTCTACCCAGTTATGCACCGCTTTACGGGACAAACATTTGTCAGCATAAACAGGAAACATTTCCTTATGAATGTCCTTTGCAGGCAGTCCTTTTGTCCACCAAAAAGATAAAATAAAACGCACAACAGCACGTTGCTCTTTGGCTGTACACTCCGTAAGTACAGTCGCCATTTTGTTTATGCGCTGCGCATGCGCATGAGACACTTAGCGCCACCTGACGAAAGGGAATATAAAGCTTGATGTTGCTGTCATCTAATGACATCTGTAGAAAACACCAACTACATATACCTGCCATCCCACAGAACTGTGTGACTTACTTATTGACTCGCCCTTGTACCATTCGAAGTTGGATTCCAAGCTCCAAATGCTAGCTGTAGGAAATATGACATTAGATGGATTCTAAGGACTTAGTCAAATATGACTGAGCTACCGTATGACAGTAGACGGTACTACCTGCTTTCTGTTAGCGCCGAATGTTGGGCGGCGTTCACCAAACCCGACACCTCACATTGTGCCAATGGCTTCGGGCGGAGGAGCGCGATTGGGAGGATATAAGCCTTATCCTAGTGCAAGGAAATGCAACCGAAAGACTAAATGTCATGGCAGGACAGACCATGCCCTAAGCCTTGGTTGGCTACTGGTCTAGGATCGAATCTTCGACAGGCGGACAGTTAGAGGATTGCTTTGCTTTGCTGATCCGGCAGTTTCTGCAGCTTGTCTTGTTCCAGACGTATTGGTGTTTCCTTTCCTCTGGAGCACACTAGACAGGCCGAGAGAGGGATCATGCTGCATGGGCAACACATGGTCTCTAAATTCAGCACAGGCTTCGTGTTATGGAGAGGTATAACCCATTTTACAAACTATCGTCTGTCAAGACGACAAGGTGCCAGTCAGATACTTGAAGCTTTTTGCTAGCTTACGGAACTATATCTTTACATTCCATTAACGCTGAATTGTAAGAGATACATTCTAGCGTACGGAACTACATCTTTAGTGTCTTTGCATTCCATTAACGCTGGATTGTAGGAGATACATTCTAGCGTACAGAACTACATCGTTACATTCCATTAACGCTGGATTGTAGGAGATACATTCTAGCTTAGGGAGCATTCCATTAACATTGGATTGTGGGAGATACATTCTAGCTTACCGAGCATTCCATTAACATTGGATTGTGGGAGATACATTCTAGCTTAGGGAGCATTCCATTAACATTGGATTGTGGGAGATACATTCTAGCTTAGGGAGCATTCCATTAACATTGGATTGTGGGAGATACATTCTAGCTTAGTGAGCATTCCATTAACATTGGATTGTGGGAGATACATTCTAGCTTACCGAGCATTCCATTAACATTGGATTGTGGGAGATACATTCTAGCTTACCGAGCATTCCATTAACATTGGAAGAGGCCGACCACGTAAACGAATAACAGAATCCATGGGAATGTCGATATACGAAGCCCATAACCGGGCACTCTCACGAAGTTTATACTTCACCTCGACACCGCAAGGTACAAGAGGAACATGATGAGATGATGAGATGTGGGAGATACATTCTAGCTTACCGAGCATTCCATTAACATTGGATTGTGAGAGATACATTCTAGCTTACGGAAATATGACACTTGAGTTGCGTTGTACAGGGTGTATTTTTAATGATTGTGCAGTATTTGAATATATTGCTGGTCCAAGTTTTATATTTACCTATTATGTTGCATGAACCAGTCAGGTCTTAGTCAGATATGACTGAGCTACCGTATAACAGTAGACGATACTACCTGGTTTCTGTTAGCGCCGAACGTTGGGCGGCGCTTACCAAACCCGACACCCCACATTGTGCCAACGGCTTCGGGCGGAAGAGCGCAATTGGGAGGGTACAAGCCTTACCCTGGTGCGAGGAAATGCAAGCTAAAGACAAAATTGTCATGGCAGGGCAGACCAGGCCCTAAGCCTTGGTTGGCGACTGGTCTAGGATCGAAGCTCCGACAGGCGGACAGTTAGAGCATTGCTTTGCTGATCCGGCAGCTTCTGCAGCTTGTCTTGTTCCAGATGTAGGGGTGTTACCTTTCCTCTGGAGTGAACTAGGCAGGCCGAGAGAGGGATCATGCTGCATGGGCAACACATGATCTCTACATTTTAGCCCAGGCTTTGTGCTATGGAGAGGCAATAACTCCATCCCTGGTCTTAACTGGTCTCGGAATCAAAGCGAGAGGCAACTGTTACGGGTTATAAGTCCTTGTCAGTTGGCGTAGACATGGGGCGCCACGCGTTGCCTCTGACGGTGGGAGACACCTATAGGTCACACACCAAGCGTTTGAGACGTAAGATGGTGCATGATGGTGGAAATGACCACGTGTTCAGATGCACCCACTGTGAACGACATTTACAGCGCAAATTGGCCTTATCAGTCACACTCGCTACCGCCATAGTTAAAAGTTATTATGCCTTTTTAAAGCACAAACTATCGTCTGTCAAGACGGCAAGGTGCCAATGGATGCATGAACTTTACAGAGGGTGAATACAAACCTTGGACGGGTAATATTTGTAAACACTGCACAGTCATTAAAAACCACACTCTATACATATCTTGCAGAGAGGTTTACGTGGCCGAATCGATCAGATCGCTCATTCGTAAACATCCGGTATGCTGATGCCGAGTTAGCGGGTTCAACCCCTACTCAGGTCAGTTAAACTAAAATATTGACTTCTCGTCCATGACTTGGGGACGTATATTACAAGTACCCCTGAAGTCGGAATAGGTTCACCAAGATGGTGAGGGGAACTGGTAACAAGGAATGCTAATCCACACGCAACATTCAGTCAAGTGCTACTAGAAGTGGTGTGTATGGACTATGCTTGAGTACAAAGCGAGCGAGCGAAAAAAAAATATGCAAGCTTACGGAAATACAACAGAAGATAGATAGTGAAGATTGTTTTGTGTACTTTACGAGGAGAAATACGCTTGAAACTTAGGAACAACAGGCAAACTTGATGGAAAAAGGGCAAGGGGAAGACAGAGAGGTAAATACCAGAATGGTATAGCAACATGACATAATCGGAACAAGACTGATCGTGTGATGATCATGTGATGATCGTGTGATGATCGTGTGATGATCGTGTGATGATCGTGTGATGATCGTGTGATGATCATGTGATGATCATGTGATGATCGTGTGATGATCGTGTGATGATGGTGTGATGATGGTGTGATGATGGTGTGATGATGGTGTGATGATCGTGTGATGATCGTGTGATGATCGTGTGATGATGGTGTGATGATTGTGTGATGATCGTGTGATGATCGTGTGATGATCGTGTGATGATGGTGTGATGATTGTGTGATGATTGTGTGATGATGGTGTGATGATGGTGTGATGATGGTGTGATGATGGTGTGCTGATGGTGTGATGATGTGTGTGATGATCGTGTGATGATTGTGTGATGATGGTGTGATGATTGTATGATGATTGTGTGATGATGGTGTGATGATGGTGTGATGATGGTGTGATGATCATGTGATGATCGTGTGATGATCGTGTGATGATCAGCATGGAACGTAATGATGGGCGAACATTTCTGTCAATCTTGATAGTTTTGTGCTAATTTTTGAAATTGTCAGGTTTTGGAAATGATTACTTGATTATTGGCGCTGGGGATAATGAGACTCACAGTGTCATATTTTCTCGATATACCCATTCGAGTCGGCTCTACAGCGAAGGAGTTAGGACGCAATTCGTAATCCCGCATACCACGTCCGAAACACAGCTGCGGGCGAGTTGGAAGCAGACCGCCTTGCTTTGGTTTGCATACAATGGTATGCTTGTCGGTCGTTCAGAAAGCAATGGCAAACGACTAAAGGTAAACTTGCCCTGGAATCACAAAACAGCCTAAACATTCTGGGGTTGACTGCGACGTCCTGTAAATGTAAATGTAATCAACTTTTAACCCAGCAGTGAGCGATTTGGAAGGAGACAGGTTTGCGCTGATGTCAATGGTATGAGGCGTCGGCCGTGTAGAAGCCAGTAGCAAACTACTGAACTAACATTAGCTGGTAAATTACAAGTAGCCATTCATTGCCCTGGTGACTGCAACGTCTTGTAAATGGTATGCAACTACTTGGTTTATTTGTTGCATACACACATAGTATACTCACCAAATGGTAGAGGCTCTCCCAGAAATCCTGGGTCATCAGCCGGAACGCACACAACATGGCCATGCCAAAATTATCGAAACTGGTGTATCCAAAATTGGGATTTTGTCCATAACCGGACAAGCATTCGTATATCGGAGTTCCGTTTTTAAGTTCCGTTGTCTGTCATGTTACCGCAACGCCTGTTCAAGGACAATAAAACATAATAGCAATAATAATACTATTGTTATATAATAAGAATATTAGCAGTAATTTTAACATATAATTCCCTACAACACGTCTTCCATTTTTGCTTTCGAGTGGCGTGGGGAGAATTATTTGACGTTCCTGCACCTGATGGGTTGTACTGGATTGTGTCATTCCGTGTGGTTGTACAATGTCTTTGTTGTCAATCCATTTTCTTCTCGGGTGCCCTCTTGATGTCGTATCAGATCTTCTTTGGTGTAGGCGCCAGTGCTGATACAGTCTGATAACATCATTTCTTACTTGGTCTCGGATAGTTAAGTTGGCATCTCTTCACAAGCATCTCATCTCACAGGTGTTGATTATGTGTAAAAGTGATTTGGATAATGTCCATGTTTGACATTGGTAACAAAGGGCTGGTATGAGTATTATTTTTTATTATATATTGAGTTGCTGATGTAGGTATAGGTGTTAGTTGATATACAAGCGGCAGTTTTTTCACCATCTGATTTAGCTTTCTCTGTCTATTCTACCATCCTTTGTGATCATATTTCCTAGGTATTTAGCTTCTTTAACTTATTTAAGTTTTATGCTATTGACGAAACTGAACACATTGAACACATTGCCGAAGATACCGAGTGAATATTCTTGACAGTTTGTGTCATGGCACGAAAATGAATCAACGCACGAATTGATACCCGCTCTTGGAGATCGCAATATGTGGAGAAGTATGACCGCCCATGCCAGTCGGCAAGACACTTGATGATGAAAATATTAAATACGGGAACTGCGGTAGCGCAGCTGCTGACATGATCTACTGCCGGCCCAACGGTCAAGTGCTTAAATTCCCTTAAAAGGGGGTATTTGTTTCGCCTGACCTGTCATCTCAGATCCATCCAGCCCAAAATGTGTATCTGCATATTTAATGGGAAATATAGGCTGCCGTTATGATACTTACCACACCGAGCAGCCCTTGGTCGGACAATATGCTAGAACCGTGTAGTGCAGTATACATTTCACTGTTGTAAAACAAGTCCTTTACTGCGGGCATGCTAGCTAACTTGACAGGGAACTGCATTGGCTATGTCACGAGCACCTTCGGACGCGGGTTAGATGCCTGAGCTCGTCGCTGGCCAAAGTGAGGGGGAAAATGGCCTCAGACCTACAAAATGTGAAGGCGCCATCACATCACAGATCGACAGCAGTAAACTGCTCCGGGACAATATTGATTGTTTACACCATACAGCGGGCACCCCACCACGCTTAACGACAAAAGTGGAAGATGATGATGATGATGATGATGATGATGATGATGATGATGACTATATCGTGGGCCCCCTGGCTGTGTGGTGGCTAGACGCTTCCTGTCGGTCTTGTGGCCTTGGGTTCGAATTATCATGCAGCTGGATTGTTGAATTTAACCCGGGCTACCATTTGAGCCTGGGTATCAGGAAATATATCTGCTCGAGTGACAGTGACAATATCCGACCTGACAGGCCACTTGATCTAAATCATATGGCTGGATATAATCCTTCCTTCCTTCCTTCCTTCCTTCCTTCCTGCCTGCCTGCCTGCCTGCCTGCCTTCCTTCCTTCCTTCCTTCCTTCCTTCCTTCCTTCCTAAATTCCTTCATACCTTCCATCCCTTCCTTCTTACTTTGCATCTTTCTTTCTTCTTTCTTTTCTTTCTATCTTTCTTTCTTTCTTTCTTTCTTTCTTTCTTTCTTTCTTTCTTTCTTTCTTTCTTTCTTTCTTTCTTTCTTTCTTTCTTTCTTGTGTTATTGTCATGTCTCATGAACGTTTTTCGTTAGTAGTGATCACTGGGGATCGAATACATTTCGATCATATAAACTCTAATTAATTATCTAAATGTTTTCAAAGAGATTAAAACACAAAAACAACTTACCACAAAAACCAGAAATAGGCACCCGTAACTTACTGGTCATTTTATGGCATGAGAAAAACTGGAACATGCTGTGACAAATGAATGATTTTTGGAGAGAGAGAGAGGAGAGAGAGAGAGAGAGAGAGAGAGAGAGAGAAATAGAGAGAGATGAAGATAGAGATAAAGTGTGTGTGTGAGAGAGAGAGAGAGAGAGAGAGAGAGAGATTGAGAGAGAGAGAGAGAGAGAAAGTTAGAGAGAGAGAAAGAGAGAAATAAAGAAATAAAGAAAGAGAGAGAGAGAGAGCGAGAGAGAGAAAGTGAGAGAGAGAGAAAGTGAGAGAGAGAAAGAGAGAAAGAAAGAAATAAAGAAAGAGAGAGAGGGAGAGCGAAAGAAAGAGAGAGAGAGAGAGAGAGAGAGAGAGAGAGAGAGAGAGAGAGAGAGAGAGAGAGAGAGAGAGAGAGAGAGAGAGGATTCTTGACACTCTAATGGACGGTATGGTGTCAGAACAAAAACTGATACATTTTGTCAAAGATTGCAAAATGTGGAAAAAAGCATGTTATTCCAGGCCAGTCGGCAAGCACTTGATGACCACAATTAATCTAACATCATCATCATGTGCCATGCCGGTAAGCGTGGGCGGTCATGTTTCGCCATGTAACTCGATTACCAGAGTCGTGGATCAGCTCCGTGTTCCTATCTCGACGATACCACGTGGCCAAGCCATCCAGGTATATTACCTCTCTGCCTTCCCCTTCGTCCTTTCCCCCTCAATCTTGCCAGTTGTCACCACGTTCTCTAGTTCATGTCTTAACATAACGTGTCCAAATAATTATGACTGTCTCAGGCTAATTTCTCTAATCAGTCTGCGGTTTTCATTTCCCTCTCGTAGGACTTGGTCATTGGTTTTTCTGTCTCTCCATTGTATTCTTTGCATTTTCCTCAGAAACCAGATTCCCACTGCCATTAGATGTTTTCCCCCAGCTTTTCTGCTCACCGTCCACGTCTCACATTCATATAAAAGTACTTCTATATTATCAATATTTACATAAAATAGAATAACAGAAAATAACATTGAATAACAGATAATAAAACGATTACAAACTGCGCCGTGACTCGCAATCGGAAACTTTGTCCATATTAAGCATCACAGTGGCTTGGAGAGAACAGGGACCAAAAGCAAGGCTCATGGAAGAAAAGGTAAGGATCGACCAGCAAGAGGATGGACAAGGACATTTGCAGACACTTTAGGCATAAGGGTGCATGAGGCGGGAGAACTGGCAAGAGATCGAGAGTGTTTTAAGAGTACCGTTTGAGAGCAAAGTTTGGCAAAGGAGCTGCTACTGAGAGAATAACATGTCACAAAGATTAAAATCCCACTGAAGGACTCAGCAAACCACACAAAGAGAAACATTAGTCTGAATAAGAGATATCACTCACCCGGCTCCAATACCCGTACCACAGACATCAACTTCTCCGAAATTGTCCAGCTTCCAGTTTTCTGTACAACATCAAAATGTCGCCAGTTAAAACACTGTAATATCTACATTATTTAGTGCAGCCAATAATTAAAATCTACCTGAGACATGTGAACAATGTAATGTCTACATTATTTGCTGCAGCCAAGATGTAAAATCTACGAGAGGCATGCGAATACTACAATGTCTACATTATTTAGTGCAGCCAATAATTAAAATCTACCTGCGACATGTGAACAATGTAATGTCTACATTATCTGGCGTAGCCAAGAATTTAAATCTACCACAGATAAGTGAAAACTCTAATATCTATATTATTTGGTGTGGTGAGGAATTGAAATCTATCACAGATATGTGAACACTCTAATGTCTACATTATGTGGTGTAGCCAGGAATTTAAATCTACCTAAGACATGTGAACACTGTAATATCTACATTATTTGGCGCAGCCAAGATGTAAAATCTTCGTGAGACATGTGAAACTGTAATGTCTACATTATTTAGTGCAGCCAATAATTAAAATCTACCTGAGATATGTGAACACTGTAATATCTACATTACTTGGTGCAGCCAAGAATTAAAATCTACGTGAGGCATGTGAGCACAGAATGTGTACATTATTTAATGCAGCCAAGAATTAAAATCTACGTGAGGCATGTGAGCTCAGTAATGCCTACATTATTTTGTGCAGCTAAGAATTAAAATCTACCTGAGAAATGTGAACACTGCACTGTAATTTCTACTTTACCTATTCTGGATAACCACTAAACAATATTTGTAAATTTATTATAACAAATATCAGAAGAAGAGGCCGGTATGCAAACGACAGACAGAGGGAATGACATAATCCATGGGAATCTCGATAATATAAAGCCCATAAATGGGCACTCTCCCCCTGTTTATGCTTCACCACGTCATCGCAAGGTATAAGGGCAACAAGATGAGATGAGCACGCTTTATATCTTTTAACTGGCGAGATTTGTCAATGAAAACGTACCGTACACTTCTTACTAATTAAACCTTATCAGAGCATTCTATATACTGGTCAGTCATTCAATATGAATGAATACTTATATCATTTGTAACAAGGAAAGGGTTAATGTCTCGATGACCACCTGTGACTACTAAAACATTTCATGGTGCTCTATTTACCCGGGTCGACATGAGACCGTAGGCCAATGGAAGAAAAATAGGGCCTAGTAGTCCAGGGTTTGAGTCCGCATTGAGGCGGATTTAAAAACTGAAGTGGACTTCCAGTCGAAGAGGACTTAAAGGCGAAAGGACCCCTGCCAGGCATGTATCAGTGGAAGTCGTCTAAACAACCACTGCCAGACATGTATCAGTGGAAGTCTAAAGGACCCCTGCCAGACATGTATCAATGGAAGTCTAAACAACCCCTGCCAGACATGTATCAGTGGAAGTCTAAAGGACCCCTGCCAGACATGTATCAGTGGTAGTCTAAACGACCCCTGCCAGACATGTATCAGTGGAAGTCTAAACGACCCCTGCCAGACATGTATCAGTGGAAGTCTAAAGGACTCCTGCCAGACATGTATCAGTGGAAGTCTAAACAACCCCTGCCAGACATGTATCAGTGGAAGTCTAAAGGACCCCTGCCAGACATGTATCAGTGGAAGTCTAAACAACCCCTGCCAGACATGTATCAGTGGAAGTCATCTAAACAACCCCTGCCAGACATGTATCAGTGGAAGTCTAAACATTCCCTGCCAGACATGTATCAGTGGAAGTCTAAAGGACCCCTGCCAGACATGTATCAGTGGAAGCCTAAACATTCCCTGCCAGACATGTATCAGTGGAAGTCATCTAAACAACCCCTGCCAGACATGTATCAGTGGTAGTCTAAAGGACCCCTGTCAGACATGTATCAGTGGAAGTCTAAAGGACCCCTGCCAGACATGTATCAGTGGAAGTCTAAGGAACCCCTGCCAGACATGTATCAGTGGTAGTCTAAAGGACCCCTGCCAGACATGTATCAGTGGAAGTCTAAAGGACCCCTGCCAGACATGTATCAGTGGTAGTCTAAAGGACCCCTGCCCAGACATGTATCAGTGAAGTCTAAAGGACCCCTGCCAGACACTGTATCAGTGGAAGTCTAAAGGACCCCTGCCAGACATGTATCAGTGGAAGTCTAAACATTCCCTGCCAGACATGTATCAGTGGAAGTCTAAAAGACCCCTGCCAGACATGTATCAGTGGAAGTCTAAACATTCCCTGCCAGGCATGTATCAGTGGAAGTCATCTAAACAACCCCTGCCAGACATGTATCAGTGGAAGTCATCTAAACAACCCCTGCCAGACATGTATCAGTGGAAGTCTAAACATTCCCTGCCAGACATGTATCAGTGGAAGTCTAAAGGACCCCTGCCAGACATGTATCAGTGGAAGACTAAAGGACCCCTGCCAGGCATGTATCAGTGGAAGTCTAAACATTCCCTGCCAGACATGTATCAGTGGAAGTCTAAAGGACCCCTGCCAGACATGTATCAGTGGAAGTCTAAAGGACCCCTGCCAGGCATGTATCAGTGGAAGTCTAAACATTCCCTGCCAGACATGTATCAGTGGAAGTCTAAAGGAACCCCTGCCAGACATGTATCAGTGGAAGTCATCTAAACAACCCCTGCCAGACATGTATCAGTGGAAGTCTAAACAACCCCTGCCAGACATGTATCAGTGGAAGTCTAAAGGACCCCTGCCAGACATGTATCAGTGGAAGTCTAAAAGACCCCTGCCAGACATGTATCAGTGGAAGTCTAAAGGACCCCTGCCAGACATGTATCAGGGGAAGTCTAAACATTCCCTGCCAGACATGTATCAGTGGAAGTCTAAAGGACCCCTGCCAGACATGTATCAGTGGAAGTCTAAAGGACCCCTGCCAGGCATGTATCAGTGGAAGTCTAAACGACCCCTGCCAGACATGTATCAGTGGAAGTCTAAACATTCCCTGCCAGACATGTATCAGTGGAAGCCTAAACATTCCCTGCCAGACATGTATCAGTGGAAGTCATCTAAACAACCCCTGCCAGACATGTATCAGTGGAAGTCTAAAGGACCCCTGCCAGACATGTATCAGTGGAAGTCTAAAGGACCCCTGCCAGACATGTATCAGTGGAAGTCGTCTAAAGGACCCCTGCCAGACATGTATCAGTGGAAGTCTAAGGACTTCCCTGCCAGACATGTATCAGTGGAATCGTCTAAAGGACCCCATCCAGACATGTATCAGTGGAAGTCTAAAGGACCCCTGCCAGACATGTATCAGTGGAAGTCTAAACATTCCCTGCCAGGCATGTATCAGTGGAAGTCATCTAAACAACCCCTGCCAGACATGTATCAGTGGAAGTCATCTAAACAACCCCTGCCAGACATGATTCAGTGGAAGTCTAAACATTCCCTGCCAGACATGTATCAGTGGAAGTCTAAACATTCCCTGCCAGACATGTATCAGTGGAAGTCTAAAGGACCCCTGCCAGACAGGTATCAGTGGAAGACTAAACGGACCCTGCCAGGCATGTATCAGTGGAAGTCTAAACATTCCCTGCCAGACATGTATCAGTGGAAGTCTAAAGGACCCCTGCCAGACATGTATCAGTGGAAGTCTAAAGGACCCCTGCCAGGCATGTATCAGTGGAAGTCTAAACATTCCCTGCCAGACATGTATCAGTGGAAGTCTAAAGGACCCCTGCCAGACATGTATCAGTGGAAGTCATCTAAACAACCCCTGCCAGACATGTATCAGTGGAAGTCTAAACATTCCCTGCCAGACATGTATCAGTGGAAGTCTAAAGGACCCCTGCCAGACATGTATCAGTGGAAGTCTAAACATTCCCTGCCAGACATGTATCAGTGGAAGTCTAAAGGACCCCTGCCAGACATGTATCAGTGGAAGTTTAAAGGACCCCTGCCAGGCATGTATCAGTGGAAGTCTAAAGTACCCCTGCCAGACATGTATCAGTGGAAGTCTAAAGGACCCCTGCCAGACATGTATCAGTGGAAGTCGTCTAAAGGACCCCTGCCAGACATGTATCAGTGGAAGTCTAAAGGACCCCTGCCAGACATGTATCAGTGGAATTCGTCTAAAGGACCCCATCCAGACATGTATCAGTGGAAGTCTAAAGGACCCCTGCCAGACATGTATCAGTGGAAGTCTAAAGGACCCCTGCCAGACATGTATCAGGGGAAGTCGTCTAAAGGAACCCTGCCAGACATGTATCAGTGAAAGTCTAAAGGACACCTGCCAGACATGTATCAGTGGAAGTCTAAAGGACCCCTGCCAGACATGTATCAGTGGAAGTCGCCTAAAGGAACCCTGCCAGACATGTATCAGTGGAAGTCTAAAGAACCCCTGCCAGACATGTATCAGTGGAAGTCGTCTAAAGGACCCCTGCCAGACATGTATCAGTGGAAGTCGTCTAAAGGACCCCTGCCAGACATGTATCAGTGGAAGTATTCTAAAGGACCCCTGCCAGACATGTATCAGTGGAAGTCTAAAGGACCCCTGCCAGACATGTATCATGTGGAAGTCTAAACATTCCCTGCCAGACATGTATCAGTGGAAGTCTAAACATTCCCTGCCAGACATGTATCAGTGGAAGTCTAAACATTCCCTGCCAGGCATGTATCAGTGAAAATCTAAAGGACCCCTGCCAGACATGTATCAGTGGTAGTCTAAACGACCCCTGCCAGACATGTATCAGTGGAAGTCTAAACATCCCTGCCAGACATGTATCAGTGGAAGTCTAAAGGACCCCTGCCAGACATGTATCAGTGGAAGTCTAAAGGACCCCTGCCAGACATGTATCTGTGGAAGTCTAAAGGACCCCTGCCAGACATGTATCAGTGGAAGTCTAAAGGACCCCTGCCAGACATGTATCTGTGGAAGTCTAAACATTCCCTGCCAGACATGTATCAGTGGAAGTCTAAACATTCCCTGCCAGACATGTATCAGTGGAAGCCTAAACATTCCCTGCCAGACATGTATCAGTGGAAGTCATCTAAACAACTCCTGCCAGACATGTATCAGTGGAAGTCTAAAGGACCCCTGCCAGACATGTATCAGTGGAAGTCTAAAGGACCCCTGCCAGACATGTATCAGTGGAAGTCGTCTAAAGGACCCCTGCCAGACATGTATCAGTGGAAGTCTAAAGTACCCCTGCCAGACATGTATCAGTGGAATTCGTCTAAAGGACCCCATCCAGACATGTATCAGTGGAAGTCTAAAGGACCCCTGCCAGACATGTATCAGTGAAAGTCTAAAGGACCCCTGCCAGACATGTATCAGTGGAAGTCTAAAGGACCCCTGCCAGACATGTATCAGTGGAAGTCGTCTAAAGGAACCCTGCCAGACATGTATCAGTGGAAGTCTAAAGGACCCCTGCCAGACATGTATCAGTGGAAGTCGTCTAAAGGACCCCTGCCAGACATGTATCAGTGGAAGTCGTCTAAAGGACCCCTGCCAGACATGTATCAGTGGAAGTCTAAAGGATCCATGCCAGACATGTATCAGTGGAAGTCTAAAGGACCCCTGCCAGACATGTATCAGTGGAAGTCTAAACATTCCCTGCCAGACATGTATCAGTGGAAGTCTAAAGGACCCCTGCCAGACATGTATCAGTGGAAGTCTAAAGGACCCCTGCCAGACATGTATCAGTGGAAGTCTAAAGGACCCCTGCCAGACATGTATCAGTGGAAGCCTAAACATTCCCTGCCAGACATGTATCAGTGGAAGCCTAAACATTCCCTGCCAGACATGTATCAGTGGAAGTCATCTAAACAACCCCTGCCAGGCATGTATCAGTGGAAGTCTAAACATTCCCTGCCAGACATGTATCAGTGGAAGCCTAAACATTCCCTGCCAGACATGTATCAGTGGAAGTCATCTAAACAACCCCTGCCAGACATGTATCAGTGGAAGTCTAAACGACCCCTGCCAGACATGTATTAGTGGAAGTCTAAAGGACCCCTGCCAGACATGTATCAGTGGAAGTCGTCTAAAGGACCCCTGCCAGACATGTATCAGTGGAAGTCGTCTAAAGGACCCCTGCCAGACATGTATCAGTGGAAGTCTAAAGGACCCCTGCCAGACATGTATCTGTGGAATTCGTCTAAAGGACCCCATCCAGACATGTATCAGTGGAAGTCTAAAGGACCCCTGCCAGACATGTATCAGTGAAAGTCTAAAGGACCCCTGCCAGACATGTATCAGTGGAAGTCTAAAGGACCCCTGCCAGACATGTATCAGTGGAAGTCGTCTAAAGGACCCCTGCCAGACATGTATCAGTGGAAGTCTAAGGACCCTGCAGACATGTATCAGTGGAAGTCGTCTAAACGGACCCCTGCCAGACATGTATCAGTGGAAGTCGTCTAAAGGACCCCTGCCAGACATGTATCAGTGGAAGTCGTCTAAAGGACCCCTGCCAGACATGTATCAGTGGAAGTCTAAAGGACCCCTGCCAGACATGTATTAGTGGAAGTCTAAAGGACCCCTGCCAGGCATGTATCAGTGGAAGTCTAAAGGACCCCTGCCAGACATGTATCAGTGGAAGTCTAAAGGACCCCTGCCAGACATGTATCAGTGGAAGTCTAAAGGACCCCTGCCAGACATGTATCAGTGGAAGTCTAAAGGACCCCTGCCAGACATGTATCAGTGGAAGTCTAAAAGACCCCTGCCAGACATGTATCAGTGGAAGTCGTCTAAAGAGCAGAAGGACCAGAATAAAATGGACCACACTATGAACCACCGCAATTATAACTCAGGCTGAATAAGCCGGTTGAACGAGATGAAAACTTGTTTTATTTTTCTACAAATCGGATCGGATCGGATCCAGTTTGACCCAGTCTACAGTGGGTGCCAGAAAATATCTTGGGATGTAAAGGCGGCCGGTTGGATACTGACCCCATGACCTACCCAGTGTCGATTGGTCTATAAAATACCGTACAAGAACAGGTGCCCAATGTCCCTCTAGAAGTGTCAAAGGGTCGTTTACTTTCCTTAAGTATCTAGGATTAGAACATATGTTCTAATATGGTATCCTAACTTCGTAATGAAAAAACCAATGGACAAATCCTTCAAGAAACAATTAAAATCATAAACTGTTAGAGACTTTAGATGTAGACAGTCAAAATATTTTGGACATGTTATGAAAAGATACGAATTGGAGAACTTGGTGACAACTGGCAAGATAGAGGGGAAGAGACAAAGGAGAATGCCGAGAAGTAAATACCTGGATGGCGTGGCCACGTGGTATGGTTGAGACAGGAACACGGAGCTGATCCACAACTCTGGTGTTCGAGTGAGATGGTGAAACATGACCGCCACTGCTTATCGGCATGGCCCATGATTGATGGATGTAATAGCTGAATAAATTGATAACTTACCTTGATCGTTTCGAAAAATTCTGATCTCGTCATCAGTGGCGTTGACCCCAATGAACAGCGTGTAGTTCTTGATGCACTTGTTTTTCAAAGCTCCTGAGTAGAGCTGCATGCCAACAAGGGCGAAGATTGACAGCACAAAGACGGTGAGGATCATGACATCACGCAAGCGACGGACAGCGACCAACAGGGCACCAACGATTGTCTTCAAGCCTGAACAACACAAGACACCAGGGTAATGATGCATGTCATGTTGGGAATGTTGGTAATGATGCATGTCATGTTGGGGATGTTGGTAATGATGCATGTTATCATGTTGGGGATGTTGGTAATGATGCATGTCATGTTGGGGATGTTGGTAATGATGCATGTCATGTTGGGGGTGTTGGTAATGATGCATGTTATCATTTTTGGGAATGTTGGTAATGATAGTATTCTTACTGTCTTTGACAAGCAGTTGTCAAGGATCTCCACTCGATGTCTTCCTCTATCTTTCTTTCCACAAAACTTTCCAGTTGTCACAATATATCCGTTTTTCTCTTCTCAGTATGTAGCAAAAATAGATTATTGCTTCTTTCAGATGTTTGTGATACGTTTTCTACAACCTCTGTATCTGTCACTTTCTACAAACACTGTATCTACCACTTTTTACAAACACTGTATCTACCACTTTCTACAAACACTATCTATCACTTTCTACAAACACTATCTATCACTTTCTACAAAAGCTGACATCAGCACAACGTAAGTATACATTTAAACACAGAAGCCCCAAACAACATGTAGCACTATTTATTGCCTGGCATATTTCGCTGCATCTCGTCAGGTATATACTGCAGAGTTATGTACCATGTGAAGTGAATAAATGAAGAATACTTTAGTTTAAACAATTAACACATTATTGGTCGATTGTGGAACATCTATTATCTCCAGGGTAATTTCAAATTTAACACGAAATCTTTCTGTTTACACAATATATACTGCCCGCGTACCGGACGTTCTCCGCCCCTGATATAGAGGATGAATGCCACAGGGTTAAGAATGTTTGGCGTTATACGCCTATGGACACTGAGGTCTGTTCTTGTATGGACAAATCGATTGCACCGGTTCAGTCCAAATGTGTGTGTGTGTGTGTGTGTGTGTGTGTGTGTGTGTATACGACAGATAAAGAGATAGAGAGGGAGAGAGAAAGAGAGATATAAAGAGGGAGAGGGAGAGAGAACGAGAGAGAGAGCGAGAGAGAGAGAGAGAGAGAGAGAGAGAGAGAGAGAGAGAGAGAGAGAGAGAGAGAGAGAGAGGAGCCATCGCAACAGCTGCGTTTAATGCGCTTATGCTTAAACTTCTGGTGCCCATGAGGGTATGGTTGTGGGTTCCATGTAAACAACGGTCAGTCAGTTGAATGTCATCGGTTTCCTCTCGTTCAGAAAGCAATGGCAAACTAAGAAAAGTTCGAAGAAAAGTTTCACTGATGTGCTAATTAGCTATGATCCCATTTCGTCCGTGAAAATTGCCATCATATAATCCTTAACGCCACGTCTTAGCTCTAACGAATCGCATTTTTGTAAAACAAATCCATTCTTGAAGTAAATTTCATGATCGAATATGGTAATATGAATATGATTGCCTCAGATCCACTTATAACTGAAAACATCCGCCACATGTCCACACACATATTTTACCACCAATATCTGAGAGAATTACTGAAATGAAGTACGATCTGTATAATTTACATAATCTGGACTTGTGGAGACTTATCTTTTGGAAAACAATGTAACTGAAATTTGGTATGGAACAAACGAAGACAAAGATTCTTACAACCAAAACTTCGGTAGTCTTTTTTGTTTTGTATCACTTATTTGTATTCTATTACTCCATCATTATATATTTATTGATTGTTTCTGATTTTCGATGTTTTCACCTGCGCATGGAGTCCATTCTGAAAGTATTTTCAGAAATATTGAAGATATGGAAGGAATCAACATTGGGGGACGATGCATCAATAACATTAGATATGCAGATGATACAGTCTTGATTGCAGACAAAGAACAGGACCTGCAAAATTTAGTAGATGCGGTTGTTACACACAGTGAACAACTAGGGTTAGAATTACATTGTAAAAAGACACAGGTTATGGTCGTCACTAGGAAGAACGAAATACCACAATGTAATATACAAGTAAATGGGAATATTCTTCAACAAGTGAGCAGGTACAATTATCTCGGAACAGTAATAACATCTGATGGGAGATGCCTTGAAGAGATTAGAACAAGAATCGCCATGGCAAAAGTAGCCTTTAGCAAGATGAAAAACATACAGACCAATAAAAAGATGTCAATTGAAACGAGAAAAAGAGTGGTGAGGTGCTACATAGAACCTGTACTTTTATATGGATGTGAAGCTTGGACAATGAGCAGTCAGGCTGAAAAACATCTGATGGCTGTAGAAATGTGGTTTCTGAGGAAAATGCAAAAAATACCGTGGACAGTCAGAAAGACCAATGACCAAGTCCTTCAAGAAACAAATGAAGATCGTAAACTGATTAGAGACATTAGACGTAGACAGTCACAATTGTTTGGGCATGTTATGAGAAGAAATGATTTGGAGAACTTGGTGACAACTGGTAAAATCGAGGGGAACAGACCAAGGGGAAGGCCTAGAAGCAAGTACCTGGATCGCTTGGCCTTGTGGCATGGTCGAGACAGAAACACGGAGCTGATCCACGACTCTGGTGATCGAGTGAGATGGCAGAACATGACCGCCCACGCTTACCGGCATGGCACATGATGGATGGATGGATGGAGTCTATTGTAAGGTATGTTGTACATTGTGTATGTGTTTAGTATCTCTTCTTTTCACAGGAGCTAAATATACCTAATTGTTTGCATTTCATATTGAAGTGTGGTAGAGTATTATGGGATATATTATGGCAGTAATTATGGGAGTTATTATGGGAGATATTAATGGAGATATTATGGAAGATTATATGGGTTATAATATGAGAGTTATGAGCGTTATCAACGCAGTCAAAGACACGGTCGAAAATGGACTACAGGCTTAAGATGTATTGAAAGGAGTTCGGAGTAAGCCTGCTACCTGACTAGCGACCTTAGATATAGAGTAGTGGTGGGCAACCACTTTTTCCCACCGAGGGCGGTTTGGACAGTTATAACATCATTTGCGGACCATAAACAATTATTGGTTTAAAAATGTGCCTGCTATTTTATCAAACGTTTAATTAACTCTCCTTTCATGTAATGACCATGGAATTGACGTCATGAGCACTGTCGGATGTGGGTTGCCGAAGTGAGGGAAAGATTGGCCACAAATACATTCTTGCTCTCAGGCCTACAGAATGTGATAGTGTAATAACATTGCAGAGATATAGCAGGAAACTGCGTTCGTACCAAAGACAAATGTGATGGAAGCGACTGCTTTTTGGTGAGTCGTGTGATGTTAGCTGATATAGGTGACGTTCTACTCACAACTGCTTTTCTGGGTTTCCATCGTCCAGTCTGGAGCGCAGCCGACTCTTTGCGATGGCAAGTTTTAAAAAGAACTGCTCGCAGCAATTTTTTTTCTGCCATCTCACTCGATCACCAGAGTCGTGGGTCAACTCCGTGTTTACGCCGTTTCTCTGAATGTCGATGATATCACAAAACATAATGTTCTTGGCATCTGTGAAGAAGGTAGTTTGCCATTGCTTTCCTTCTTAGCAGTGACCATACTGGTCAATGACCGTAGCCATTGTCTTAAAAAAGAGATCCTCTGCCTACCGTCGTAAAGCTGGAGACCACAACCCACAACTATCAGTCGGCTGCTCTTCAACTTCATCCACCAACTTTACCCATGGCTTCACGTTACCCTGTTTGGAAGGGGCTAAACGGGTACTCCACCTTGCCCAGGCTAGCGGAGAGAAGGAGGCACCTTACTTCTCCTTTGATAGGGGATACCCCTACCCCGCCACCCCGAATTATAAACATCTATATAAATGCAGGTTGCAAAGGATAAAGTGAGTGATTGGTGACCTGCAACGGGTCCATATCATCAACCCGGATATAGAAGCTGTGTTATGGTGATCTATAAATAACAACATTGTTAAGGACGAGGTCCCGAACATCATAGTAATTATAGTCCTAGTTTTATCAATGATAAGTTACTTGTACATCCTTTGCAGCACGTCACAATCAACCTGTTTGTGATTTATCTCTTAAAAAATCTAACTTTTGTAGATCTACCTGTCTCACTCCACAATTTATTCATTTGTTTTAGTGTTTTAAGATCAATAGATTTTCGTCTTTTAATTTCTTTCATTGTGTCACCATTGTTGATAATTAATGACCCAAGATATTCAAAATGCTCCACCACCTCCAATATTTCCTCATTAACATATATTTCTTTCTCCATATTAGTTTTATCTGTATGCACTATCTTTAGTTTTGCAATGTTAAACATAAATATTTGCGCGCGCACACACACACAAATACATAAACACTGTAGGTAATAATCTATGGCAATAATACTCACCTGGCATGACAGATATTGTCTTAAGGGCTCTTAAGACGCGGAATGTTCGGAGAGTGGTAAAGTTGCCTAAATTGACAGCCGTGGTCAGGTACCTGAAACAAAAAAGAAAATATTTTCTAAAACTAGGTAACGGCACTTTCACAGTTTTGCTGCTTATTATTACTTTTGCATGGTGTGTTTTTAGCATGTCCCCATGAAGTGTTATGTGGGTTGTGCTCTACGCCAATATGTATGGGAAGTGACCAGTGACATGTAAAGGGGACCTCTAGTATCCATCGGGCGCAAGTCCTCCAAGATGAACTCAGATCACTAGCGCTGCTTCAACTACTGTGTTCTGGAGCTGAGAGTTGGTAAGCATCATCATCAATCATCATCATCATCATCATCATCATCATCATCATCATCATCATCATCATCATCTTGCACTCATGCCGCCAAGTGTCGTGGGGAGGATAAGTTGACTTTCCAACTCCCGATGGGTGGCACTGGATAGTGTCATCCCATGTGATTGTACAATGTCTCTGGTGTCGTCAATCCATTTTCTTCTCGGGAGTCCTGTTGCTCTCGCATCAGATGTTCGTTAATCGAGCGCCAGTGTTGGTAGTTGATGGTGTTGCATTCTAATGCAATGGCCGAACCATGTGATCTTTTGTCCTGTCAGTATATGTGGCACAAGGTGTTGATATCACTATCTGTTTGATAACATCATTTATTACTAGGTCTCGTATGGTTAAGTTGGAATCTCTTCTCAAGCATCTTATCTCGCAGGTGATGGTTTTGCGTTAGTGTGATTTGGATATTGTCCAAGTTTGACGTTGATAGCATATTGTTGATG
This sequence comes from Cepaea nemoralis, assembly GCA_014155875.1. NCBI lineage: Eukaryota > Metazoa > Mollusca > Gastropoda > Stylommatophora > Helicidae > Cepaea > Cepaea nemoralis. The sequence continues at coordinate 23,749 of JACEFZ010025890.1, forward strand.
TGACTATTCTATTTATTATCTGTGTTGTGCGGACAAGGGTATATTTAGATGTTTCATTATGGGTGACAAGTGAGAACTGTTACATTATTTAAACAACTTGAGGCTGTTACCTGGCGTGGAGGACCATTACATTATTCGGACTTTGTGTGTGTATAAATGTTATTTCAAAGAGTTTCTATCTGTGTCTTTGCATTGACGACTCAGCTGAGCTACAAGCCTTGTGGGGATTTGTCTTCAAGTTACCACGTGGTTTTCCACACGAGTACAACTGTGTTATGGTCGTCTGAGTAATTTGTTTTGCTCGTTGTGTCGACTCTGATTGTCATGACACAAGCTTGCTCGTTGTGTCGACTCTGATTGTCATGACACAAGCTTGCTCGTTTTGTCGACTCTGATTGTCATGACACAAGCTTGCTCGTTGTGTCGACTCTGATTATCATGACACAAGCTTGCTCGTTGTGTCGACTCTGATTGTCATGACACAAGCTTGCTCGTTGTGTCGACTCTGATTGTCATGACACAAGCTTGCTCGTTGTGTCGACTCTGATTGTCATGACACAAGCTTGCTCGTTGTGTCGACTCTGATTGTCATGACACAAGCTTGCTCGTTGTGGTCGACTCTGATTGTCATGACACAAGCTTGCTCGTTGTGTCGACTCTGATTGTCATGACACAAGCTGCTCGTTGTGTCGACTTGATTGTCAGACACAAGCTTGCTCGTTGTGTCGACTCTGATTGTCATGACACAAGCTTGCTCGTTGTGTCGCTATGATTGTCATGACACAAGCTTGCTCGTTGTGTCGACTCTGATTGTCAGACACAAGCTTGCTCGTTGTGTCGACTCTGATTGTCATGACACAAGCTTGCTCGTTGTGTCGACTCTGTTGTCATGACACAAGCTTGCTCGTTGTGTCGACTCTGATTGTCATGACACAAGCTTGCTCGTTGTGTCGACTCTGATTGTCATGACACAAGCTTGCTCGTTGTGTCGACTCTGATTGTCATGACACAAGCATGAATTTCTGCTGTTATGCCACCCCAAGGGAGTGGGTTACAAAGGGCCTTTCAGAGAAAGGAACGACCCTATTCGTCAGAGAAAGGAACGACCCTATTCGTCAGAGAAAGGAACGACCCTATTCGTCAGAGAAAGGAACGATCCTATTCGTCAGAGAAAGGAACGCCCTATTCGTCAGAGAAAGGAACGACCCTATTCGTCAGAGAAAGGAACGACCCTATTCGTCAGAGAAAGGAACGACCCTATTCGTCAGAGAAAGGAACGATCCTATTCGTCAGAGAAAGGAACGACCCTATTCGTCAGAGAAAGGAACGACCCTATTCGTCAGAGAAAGGAACGACCCTATTCGTCAGAGAAAGGAACGACCCTATTCGTCAGAGAAAGGAACGACCCTATTCGTCAGAGAAAGGAACGACCCTATTCGTCAGAGAAAGGAACGATCCTATTCGCAGAAAGTATAGGTCTTTGTAGCGGGGACTTTCTTGATGAGAGCCAAATTCAGTTGCTTCGGTGAATCCATGACCTTTCTCAGCCATCTAGGCATTGAGCTGGGGACTTTAGACAATGAAATACCAAATATCCATACATCAAACAATGCTAAAGAAATGAACGAGGGCGAGACTTCGGAAGAAACGGAAGATAACGATGAAGAAGAAGAAGAGATGGAGGGCGTGGCGGGGGAAGAAAAAGAATAAGAATAAGAAGTAAAAGAAGGAGAAGAAGATGAGACATATGAAAGTAAGTAATGTCTATGTATATTGATATTGTCGAAGTCTGTTCTTTAAAATTTGTGTTATTGAAGTAAATTATTTAATCATGTTAATGAGGCAGTGAGTTCTTATTCCCAAAGCCATGCCAACAGTGGTAATCAGACAACATAAATCACACAATCAACACGTGCCATCGCACAACACACAAGCCAACCCCACCACGAGAACCGACATCGTAGAGCACACAAACCAACCCCACCACGAGAACCGACATCGTACAGCACACAAGCCAACCCCACCACGAGAACCGACATCGTACAGCACACAAGCCAACCCCACGACGAGAACCGACATCGTACAGCACACAAGTCAACCCCACCACGAGAACCGACATCGTAGAGCACACAAACCAATCCCACCACGAGAACCGACATCGTAGAGCACACAAGCCAACTCCACCACGAGAACCGACATCGTAGAGCACACAAGCCAACCCCACCACGAGAACCGACATCGTAGAGCACACAAGCCAACCCCACCACGAGAACCGACATCGTAGAGCACACAAGCCAACCCCACCACGAGAACCGACATCGTAGAGCACACAAACCAACCCCACCACGAGAACCGACATCGTACAGCACACAAGCCAACCCCACCACAAAAACCGACATCGTACAGCACACAAGCCAACCCCACCACGAGAACCGACATCGTACAGCACATAGGAAACTCACGCCGTGGTGATCACGCAGAAGTCCAGCCAGTTCCACGGATCCCTGAGGTAGGTGAAAGGCTGGAGAACAAAGCCTCGACTCAGCGTCTTCAGGCAGGCCTCTAGCGTGTAGATCCCCAAGAAGATGTGCCTGTGGAGTAGATGGAACAGAGTTAGTTCGCCAAGGACCTCTAGCTCCATTTAAGTGCGAAAGGGCTCGTAAGTAGATGGCTGGAGAGGTGAATGAAAGCATAGAAAAACAAAAAGTACATCGAAATCAAACAACACAAAAATTATCATGATGGTCATCACAATCATCGTCGACGTCGTCGTCATGATGATGATGATGATGAAGATTCCAGTGAACCAATAGGTGATGAAAAGAAGCTGGCAGTGAATATGATACACAGAGATAACCTGGGGACACTATAACTAGACGCTCTCTTGTGTGGAACACACGAGGCAAATGAAATAGCGGAACACCAACAACAGGCAGAGAAGAGTTTAACAGACAGAGATGAATATTACTGGGAGGATATGGAGGACGCTGCAGGAGATGCTTGGCCTGATTTCGTTGAGCGTCTACATTTTAAAGGGAGTCCAAGAGCATGATCTTCTTCTTCTTCTTCTTCAGCGTTCCGAGCCATTGAGGTTCTTTGCTGCAGATACAATCCGTCTCCATTCGTCTCTCTGGTGGGCCTTCTCTTGCCAGTCCTTGATTCCAAGTGCTTGTAGGTCTGTATATGTATTATCTCTCCACCGTCTTCTTGGTCTACCTCGGGGTCTACGGTCATTTATTTCCTGAGTGTAAGCGAGTTTTGTTTCCCTATTATCTTCCATTCTTTCTATATGCCCCAGCCATTGCAGTCTATTAGCCTTCATGATACCAGTGATTAGCGGGGACTTAAACAGATAATAAATGTCTTTGTTACTTCTTCTTTTCCACTCTCCACTTTGTGTATCCCTAATGGGTCCAAAGATGCGTCTTAAAATTTTGTTCTCAAAGGTTTGTAACAAGGCTTCGTCTCCTTTCGTTGTACTCCAGGTTTCAGAGCCATACAGCACAAGTGGTCTGATCAGTGTTTTGTATATTGTGATTTTGGCATTACGAGATAGCGCCTTTGATTTTAGTAGAAGTTGTAGTGCATAGTATATCTTATTTCCAGAGTTGATTCTAGTTTGTATTTCTTCTCTTATGATGTTGGAGCAGTTAAAGATTGTACCCAGGTATGTGTATGTTTCCGTTATTTTAATGGTCATATTATCTATTTGTATGTGGCCAGAGTTTTTTTTAGCCATTCGGTCTCTTGAAATTACCATATATTCTGTCTTATCTTGGTTGATAACCAGCCCCATCTGTTGGGCTTTTCCCTTTAAGTGAGTCAATATTTCCAATGTCTTTTGTTCACTTTGCCCTATAATATCTATATCATCTGCATAACCAAGCAGCTTGGATGTTCCTCCAATATCACATTCCTCCTTTACCTTCCTTACAACTTTCCCTAGAGCCAGATTGAAGAGTAGCGGCGATAGTGCATCACCCTGTTTCAAGCCAGATGTTATTTGGAAGGGTCTGATTTCCTGCCTTTATATGTTACTATATTATAAGTATCTTCCATGCATAGTCTGGTCATGTTGATTAACTTCCTTGGTATTCCAAATTCCTGCATAGCATTCCATAGACTATTCCTATGGACACTATCATAAGCCTTTTTAAAATCCACAAAAATGTTATGGAGATCTCTTTTATATTCCCAATTTTTTTGGGTTTTTTAAATAAAATTTTTATTTTTGGGTCTCTTTTTCAAAACCCCCGGTATCCCCCAAATTTTCTGAATAGGTTTTTTTCTTTTGTAAAGCGGTAGTACTTATAGTTTGGGGAATATGTTTTCTATTTTAATTGGAATTGTTTTCTTAAAGTGGACATTTTGATTTTCCATATTAATTTTCCCGTCCCCCTTTTTTAAAATAGGATCTTAATGAATCTCCACCTGTTTTTTTTCGCCAATTATTAGTTGTTTTTGTTTTTTAAATTGGATTCAAATGGTTTTTAAAAAGGCCAATTTGGTCCATGTTAAATTTTTGGAAATTTTTTGACTTCCAATTGTAATTTTCCAAAAATTTTTCCATGTTTGACTTTCCTTTGGATTTATATTCCCATTTTTTTTTAAAATATTTTTCTGGTGCCTTTTCATTTTTATTTTTTAAAAAAAATTTTTACATTTTCTGGTGTTTTTTTCATACTTTGTTTTAAATTTCGTTCTTTGGTATTTTTTATCTTAATATTCTATAATCTCTTCCCTTTTGGGTTTTGATTCATTTTCCATAAAGGCTTTTTAAAAAAATTTTTTCTTTTTCTTTTCCCTTTTTTTTCTTCTTATTTCCCCTTTTTCTTTCTCAAAAAAAAACCGACCATTGTCTTCGGTGGATCCTTTTCCGTCTTTTTGTCTTTGGTTTTACTTTTTTCTCCCCCTCCTTTTTTCACCCCGGGGGTCTGGGCATTTATTCTTTACGGTTTTTTTTTCCCCTTTTTTCCTTTTTTATTCCCCAGTTGCAGTTTTCCTTATATACCATTTAGCGGGGGTTCAGATAAAAAATGTCTTTTTTACCCTTTTCCCCTTACTTTGTTATCCCCTTTCCAAAAATCTTAAAAAATTTTTCCAAAGGGTCAAGGTTCGTCTTTTTGTCTCCAGGGTTGACCAACCCCTTCTGATCAGGTTTTGGATAGGATTTTCTTACAGTGGTTTTTATTTTGTGATTTGATCAAAATACTTATTTTAGAGTTTTTTAGTTTGTATTCTTTTTTGAGTTGGACAGTTTGATTGTCCTATTTGAGCCGTTAAATGGGCAAAATTTTTTTGTATGTCCGGGTTTTTTTAAGGCCCTTGGTCTTTGAAAATTCCAATTTTGCTTTTTTTGAAAACCCCCTTTTGGGGGTTTTCCCTTTGGATAAACCCCCTTTTTTTGCCCTTTCCCATAAATACATTCTTGCATCCAAAATTTAATTTCCTCCAAATAATTCCTCCTTTTCCTTCCTTAAAATTTCCCCAACCAATTAAAAAGCGGGAAGTGCCAAGTTTTTAACCGTTTAGGAAAGGGGGTTATTTGTTTTTTTCTTTATAAGTTCTTATATAGTCTTCATGTTGTTCTTTTGGATTTCCAAAATTTCCCCTGCATTCCATAGGACTATTCCTATGGACACTATCATAAGCCTTTTTAAAAATCCACAAAAATGTTATGGAGATCTCTTTTACATTCCCAATTTTTCTCGGCTATTTGTCGTAAGATAAATATCTGATCTATTGTTGATCTCTTTTGTCTAAAACCCGCCTGGTAGTCACCTAATATGTCTTCTGAATATGGTTTTAGTCTATTTAGTAATATTGCGGATAGTATCTTATAGCTTGTGGACAGTAGTGATATTCCTCTATAATTTCCACATTGGAACTTGTCTCCTTTCTTAAAGATAGGCATCATTAATGACTCTTTCCAGTCATGGGGTAATTCTTCTGTCCTCCAGATTTTTATTATTAGTTCGTATAGCTTTAGATGTAATGCATGGCCACCTGCCTTTATAAATTCAGCAGCAATTCCATCAGTCCCAGTTGCCTTATTGTTTTTAAGTCCTGTGATTACATATAGGATTTCTTCAAATGTAGGTTCTTCAATTTGTGGTTCGCATGTTAGAACCTCTTCCTGTGGGAAAATGTTACTTCGAGCTTCACAATTTAGTAATTCAACAAAATATTCTTTCCATGTGTTGCACATTTCCTCATTGGTATTTATCATATTCCCATTTTTGTCTTTTAAACCATATGTATTCTGCTGGTGCCCTCGTTTCATTGACTTCAGTTCTTTAAAAAATTTTCTGGATTCATTTTTCTGGTGTTTAGTTTCTATATCTTTGATTATATTACTCATATATTCTCGCTTCTGCTGTCGGACTATTTTTGTAGCCTCTTTACATTCATTTCTATAATGCTCTTCCTTTTGGATGTTGTTGATGTCATTTATCCATAAAGAGCTTGATAATAATAATCTTCTTCTTCTTCTTCTTCTTCTTCTTCTTCTTCTTCAGCTTTCCGAGCCATTGAGGTTCTTTGCTGCAAATACAATCCGTATCCATTCGTCTCTCTGGTGGACCTTCTCTTGCCAGTCGTTGATTCCAAGTGCTTGTAGGTCTGTACATGTATTATCTCTCCACCGTCTTCTTGGTCTACCTCGGGGTCTACGGTCATTTATTTCCTGAGTGTAAGCGAGTTTTGTTTCCCTATTATCATCCATTCTTTCTATATGCCCCAGCCATTGCAGTCTATTAGCCTTCATGATACCAGTGATTAGCGGGGACTTAAACAGATAATAAATGTCTTTGTTACTTCTTCTTTTCCACTCTCCACTTTGTGTATCCCTAATGGGTCCAAAGATGCGTCTTAAAATTTTGTTCTCAAAGGTTTGTAACAAGGCTTCGTCTCCTTTCGTTGTACTCCAGGTTTCAGAGCCATACAGCACAACTGGTCTGATCAGTGTTTTGTATATTGTGATTTTGGTGTTACGAGATAGCGCCTTTGATTTTAGTAGATGTTGTAGTGCATAGTATATCTTATTTCCAGAGTTGATTCTAGTTTGTATTTCTTCCCTTATGATGTTGGAGCAGTTGAAGATTGTACCCAGGTATTTGTATGTTTCCGTTCTTTTAATGGTCATATTATCTATTTGTATGTGGCCAGAGTTTTTAGCCATTCCGTCTCTTGAAATTACCATATATTCTGTCTTATCTTGGTTGATAACCAGCCCCATCTGTTGGGCTTTTTCCTTTAAGTGAGTCAATATTTCCAATGTCTTTTGTTCACTTTGCCCTATAATATCTATATCATCTGCATAACCAAGCAGCTTGGATGTTCCTCCAATATCACATTCCTCCTTTACCTTCCTTACAACTTTCTCTAGAGCCAGATTGAAGAGTAGCGGCGATAGTGCATCACCCTGTTTCAAGCCAGATGTTATTTGGAAGGGGTCTGATTTCCTGCCTTTATATGTTACTATATTATAAGTATCTTCCATGCATAGTCTGGTCATGTTGATTAACTTCCTTGGTATTCCAAATTCCTGCATAGCATTCCATAGACTATTCCTATGGACACTATCATAAGCCTTTTTAAAATCCACAAAAATGTTATGGAGATCTCTTTTATATTCCCAATTTTTCTCGGCTATTTGTCGTAAGATAAATATCTGATCTATTGTTGATCTGTTTTGTCTAAAACCCGCCTGGTAGTCACCTAATATGTCTTCTGAATATGGTTTTAGTCTATTTAGTAATATTGCGGATAGTATCTTATAGCTTGTGGACAGTAGTGATATTCCTCTATAATTTCCACATTGGAACTTGTCTCCTTTCTTAAAGATAGGCATCAGTAATGACTCTTTCCAGTCATGGGGTAATTCTTCTGTCCTCCAGATTTTTATTATTAGTTCGTATAGCTTTAGATGTAATGCATGGCCACCTGCCTTTATAAATTCAGCAGCAATTCCATCAGTCCCAGTTGCCTTATTGTTCTTAAGTCGTGTGATTACATATAGTATTTCTTCAAATGTAGGTTCTTCAATTTGTGGTTCGCATGTTAGAACCTCTTCCTGTGGGAAAATGTTACTTCGAGCTTCATAATTTAGTAATTCAATAAAATATTCTTTCCATGTGTTGCACATTTCCTCATTGGTATTTATCATATTCCCATTTTTGTCTTTTAAACCATATGTATTCTGCTGGTGCCCTCGTTTCATTGACTTCAGTTCTTTAAAAAATTTTCTGGATTCATTTTTCTGGTGTTTAGTTTCTATATCTTTGATTATATTACTCATATATTCTCGCTTCTGCTGTCGGACTATTTTTGTAGCCTCTTTACATTCATTTCTATAATGCTCTTCCTTTTGGATGTTGTTGATGTCATTTATCCATAAAGAGCATGATAATAATAATCTTCTTCTTCTTCTTCAGCTTTCCGAGCCATTGAGGTTCTTTGCTGCAAATACAATCCGTATCCATTCGTCTCTCTGGTGGACCTTCTCTTGCCAGTCGTTGATTCCAAGTGCTTGTAGGTCTGTATATATATATTATCTCTCCACCGTCTTCTTGGTCTACCTCGGGGTCTACGGTCATTTATTTCCTGAGTGTAAGCGAGTTTTGTTTCCCTATTATCTTCCATTCTTTCTATATGCCCCAGCCATTGTAGTCTATTAGCCTTCATGATACCAGTGATTAGCGGGGACTTAAACAGATCATAAATGTCTTTGTTACTTCTTCTTTTCTTCTTAATAATAATAAAAAATAATAAATTAAAATAATAATAATAATAATAATAATAATAACAGAAGAAGAAAGAAGAAGAAGAAGAAGAAGAAGAAGAAGAAGAAGAAGAAGAAGAAGAAGAAGATTAAAACATTCTCCTAGATCGAAGTACTTTTAATCTCATTTGGGCTAGTCAAGTGAAGCCCATTGCTTAAGCTAGACTTACACCTGAATATTCAGTCACATGTCAACACACAGATTACCAGAAGTTACCCATATAAACACTGGAACAGAACACAAACAATACATTTTACTTTATCTGTGGGTGTAGTGTCTAAACTACTGACGTCACACTAAGCATTGCTCGATACATTTGGAGCCGTGTTTATTTAATCCATTTCAATTGAGCACTGTATGCAAACACTTAAGCTACAAGCAATGGGTTTCGCAGTTTGTTGCCTGCTATATTTCGAATACATGGTCGACAGCAGTAAACCAAATATATTTTGCTGAAAACCTAATCATCAGATATAAACCAACCCCGATTCCTACTCCATTTGGGAAAGAACAATCGTCACCGTTCCCCAAATCTAACTGTTCATTGTGGTCATAAAGCTAACAAAGCAAAGACGTTTCGCATATTGTATTCGACGAACAATACATGATTGCTCAAATAAGCTAAGGCTGCCAGTATTAGATGTTTAAAACCAGCGTTGTGCAAATAGACAGACTTTATAGTAAATCTTAGATTTGTTATTTGCAAACTCTTTTTAACATGAGATAGCTGTCAACACCAGCATTGTACTGCTGTTGTTGATGTCTTTGCAAGTTTACGGTCAGCAGATTACCATTGCTTTCTGAACGACCGGCTCCATTACCAATTCTTTAAAACCCAGCTCAACGCGGTCTGTTGCCAACTAGCGCGCCAATGTGTTTCGAACGCGGGTAAGCGGGATTACGAACCGCGTTCATAAGCCCTTCGTCACGGAGTCCAGCAAATCTGAGATTACAATAGGTATACCAAATGCTCCACATACGAACACAGTGTCTTTATGTGTTATGTATTTCAGTCGAAACATGATTCATGTATTCGTTTCATGAGGTATATAACTCCACAGTATGCACCTGACGAGATGAAGGGAAATATGACACTTCTTGTTTGTGTCTTCTTGGTTGAAATCCTGGGCCTTTACATATCTACTGTTGGGGTGGGGGGGGGGGAGGTGGGGGGGGGGAGGGGGGACCACTACAGTTCTGTGATTCCAGTATGTGCGTTAATGAACCACTGTACCCAGTATATAGAGCTTTAGTGAACAACTGTACCCAGTATACAGAACTTTAGTGAACAACTGTACCCAGTATACAGACTTTTAGTGAACAACTGTACCCGGTATATAGAGCTTTAGTGAACAATTGTACCCAGTATACAGACCTTTAGTGAACAATTGTACCCAGTATACAGAACTTTAGTGAACAACTGCACCCAGTATACAGACTTTTAGTGAACAACTGTACCCAGTATATAGAGCTTTAGTGAACAATTGTACCCAGTATACAGACCTTTAGTGAACAACTGTACCCAGTATATAGAGCTTTAGTGAACAACTGTACCCAGTATACAGAACTTTAGTGAACAACTGTACCCAGTATACAGACTTTTAGTGAACAACTGTACCCAGTATATAGAGCTTTAGTGAACAATTGTACCCAGTATACAGACCTTTAGTGAACAACTGTACCCAGTATACAGAACTTTAGTGAACAACTGTACCCAGTATCAATCAATCAATCAATCAATCAATCAATCAATCAATCAATCAATCATGTGCCATGCCGGAAAGCGTGGGCAGTCATGACTCGCCATTTCACTCGATCACCAGAGTCGTGGATCAGCTCAGTGTTCCTGTCTCGACCATGCCATGTGGCCTAGCCATCCAGATATTTTCTTCTCGGTCTTCCCCTTGGTCTGTTCCCTTCGATCTTGCCAGTTGTCAATAAGTTCTCCAATCCATTTCTTCTAATAACATGTCCAAAAATTATTGACTGTCTACGTCTAATTTCTCTAATCAGTTTACGAGTTTCATTTGTCTCCTGTAGTACTTGGTCATTGGTTTTTCTGTCTGTCCGTGGTATTCTTTGCATTCTCCTCAGAAACCACATTTCTGCAGCCATCAGATGTACCCAGTATACTGAACGATAATGACCAAGTGGACAAAGTATACATAACGTCAGTGAACCGCTGGACCCCATGGGATTCAAACAGGTAAACTAAACCTACAGAGACGCCCCAAAGTTCAATTATAAAGCCATTTAACAGCCATGTTGAATAAGGAAGTGACGGGATTGCACCACGTGAACATCCCGCGACCAATCAAATGTGTTTCAATCACCGCCAGGATGTGATTTATTCGTGAAAGTGCTTTTGTTTTCTCAACACACACAGATTCACACATGTACACGCTCAAACATAAATCAAATCAAATCAAATCAACTTTATTAGGGTCACAAATTGGGCGCGCAGGCCCGTCTTACATTCGGCCCTTTCAATCACTCGTCTTTCGTTCATCAAGAGCATTATACATTTACATAGGAAGAAAAATAAACATTGTGAAATGAATGTTGTAAACATAAACAAGGCTAATTACCATGTTATGAAGCCCATCTCCCACCTATCCATACATCACCCCACCCACACAACCCCACCTACCCACACACACGCGCACCAAGGGACACATAAACACCCCCACCTACCCACACACACGCACACCAAGGGACACATACATACCCCACCAACCGACCCATCCCCCTCCCGCACATCCCCCACCCACACACACTGCCCTCACCTGATCCCCCAACCAAAACACACTCGCCACCCACAAACATTCCCCCACCAACCCACACATCCCACGCCCATCCACATCTTAACCCACACATGCTCTCCCCACCCACATCTCAAACCACCCATCCCTTAGCCACATCTCCATCGACAACATATTCCCCACCCATGCACACAATCCCCCATCAACCCACACATCGCACATTCACTCACACATCCCCAAACCATACACACACATCCCCACCAACTGACATGTCCCTACCCCCCCACCCACCTCCCTAACCACCCATACATCCCCAATCCACACACACACCCCCCACCACCCACACATACAACTTCCACCCACCCACACATGCCTTAACCTAAACCCCCACCCGCACATCACATACACCCCCTACCACGCACTTAACCCATCCCACGCACCACACACACACATATCCCCCACCCAGATACCACACAATATTCCCACCCACACCCACACAGATACCCTTACCCATCCACCCCACATACCCCCACCCACACACCACAAAAATCCCCCACCCACACACACATACCTCACTCACACAATATCCCCAACCAACACACCACACACCTCTCCCCACCCACACACGCATTCCCTACCCGTCCACCAAACACACTCACTCACGCATACATCCTCCACTACGCACTCACACACCCCCACCCACCCACCCCAACCAAACATCTCTCGATCACAATACCCCTACCCACACACATCCTCCAACCACTCACATATCCCACCCCGACACATACAACTCCCTTACCCACCTACACATCCCTAAGCCACTCACACACCCCCACCCACACATTCCTCATCCACACACACACACACATCTCCCACCCACACACCCCCGCATACTTCCCCCAACCCCCTACTCACCCACACATATACCCCACCCATACGCACATTCCCCGCACCCATCACACACATCCCCCACACCACACAATATCCTCCACCCATACCACCACAAACATACCCTCCACCAAAACATCATTCACACATCCCCCACCAACACACCGCACACATATCTCAAACCCACACACCATACACTTCTCCCCACCCGCCCTTGCGTCCCCAATCCACCCAACACAATCCCCTATCCACATAACGCCGCCTCCCACACATACTTCCTCAAACCATCCACACATCTCCACCCACATAAACACACATCCCCCGCATCCGTCCCATACACATATCCTCCACCCATACACACATCCCCCACACCCATTCCAACACCCCTACTTTCACCCCCACACATCCATCCACACATCCCACCAACACCCACAAATATCACTACCCACCAAAACCCATACACCCCAACCCATCCAAACGCATACCCCCACCCACACACCCCCACCCACACTTATCCCCACACTCACACACATCCTCCACATACAGTCACACTTCCTCACATCTAGACACATACAAAATGTCTCACGTTAGTATTGAAACTAGTATGAAAAAACTCCCACACTTTACTCACACACATACACTGACACTTGTCATGAGCAGTCTCATAAAAATGTTAAACATGGAGAAAAATGTGTACGTAAAATGTATGTGACGTAAAAATAGTGATGCTCTCTCTCTCTCTCTCTCTCTCTCTCTCTCTCTCTCTCTCTCTCTCTCTCTCTCTCTCTCTCTCTCTCTCTCTCTCACACACACACACACACACATTCACTCTCCCGCTCATTCTTTCACTCTCACGCTCACTCGTTCTGTCTCTCATTCACACTCACTGACTCTCTCAGTCAAACTACAGTAATGAACATGAGTTTATATTATGCATGATAAAATCAAATGGTATTTAACTGATAATATGACAGATGAGAATACACAAACATATGGATTCGCGTATTACATAACATGCGTGTTACATAACATGCATCTGCTCAGCTCTCTCTCTCTCTCTCTCTCTCTCTCTCTCTCACTCTCTCTCTCTCTCTGTATTCTTTCATATACACACACTCACAAGCATGCGTGCGCACACACACACACACACACACACACACTAACACATCACCTCTCCCACTGTCTCACTCTCTAACACACAATCCTACACACACACATACACACACACTCACTCTTTCAATCACACTCTCTCACACATACACGTACACATGAACGCATGCACGCACGCACACACTCCCTCACTCACTCTCACACATACACGTACGAATGCATGCACTGACACATTCCCCCACCATTTCTCGCTCAATCACTCTCTCCACACACACGCATGCACACATGCATTCACTCTCTCCCTCTCTCTGACACCCACACTCTCTCTCTCTCTCTCTCTCTCTCTCTCTCTCTCTCTCTCTCTCTCTCGCTCCCACACGCACACACATATATAGTGAACAATTATAATGAACAATTATACTGAACAATTATACCAGTAAATGAATTATGGTGGCATATAGTCGGTATGGATTAAGTATTGAAAGTGTTTTCGGTTAAATGTGTAGGGACTCATTGGAGTTTTCAGATCTGGAGGCAGATGATTCCATAAGTGAGCACCAGAATAGGCAAAACATGTTTTGTATAGGTCCAATCTAGGCTTTGAGACATGTAACAAATTTAGGCGCTTGCTGTTCATTGCATTAGATTGAATCAGCGGCAGAAGATACTCTGGGGTATTTTGAGATATAATTTTATTCACTAATTTGGCTTTGTTGAAAAGGAAGCGCTTTTGTAGTGGTGGAAGTCTTAGATGACTGTACAAATTATTACTTTCAACGTGCTTTATGCCAGAAACCAGACGAATAGCGCGGTTTTGTAGAGAACATAGTCGTTTTAAATTAGATTTAGGGCAACCATCCCAAACTGTGGAACAGTAATCGAGATGTGATTGGATATAGCATGTATAGAATATTTTTCGTGTGCTTTCGTCCAGGAAGTGCTGAATTTTAGCAAGTTGGTAAACTTTTTGTGCTATTTTCTTGGTAAGAGCGTGAACATGGGAGCTCTAGTTCAAATGGCTGTCTATTAAAAGCCCTAGTGTTTTATGTTCAGTCACATTAACTATAGGTAACGTGCCCATGCGGAGTTCGAGCGGTGATCCAGTTATGGCTAGTGTCTGTAGTTTTTGTCTGGTCGTTATTAGCATGGATTTGGTTTTGTCGATGTTAATTTGCATGCGGTTTTCATTGCTCCATCTAGTAAGATTATCAAGTTCCTTTTGTAAAGAATTCTCTAATTCACTACGGTTTTCTTGACTAGTATATATAGTACAGTCGTCTGCTAATAGATCACAAGTTGTATTGATATATAAAGGAAGATCAATAATATAAACTGCAAAAAGCAGCGGACCTAGTATTGAGCCCTGAGGCACACCAATATTAAGCTGTGTGGGTCTTGATAGACAGTTGTTGAAGGACACGACTTGTTGCCTGTCGGATAGAAATGACGTAATTATGTTCACCATGTTGGTGCTTGTCTTCATTTGCTTTAGTTTTCTAATTAAAATATCGTGATCTACCATATCAAAAGCTTTTTTAAAGTCTACAAACACCGCTCCACAAATTCTACCGTTGTTGATGTTTAAGTGCCAGTTATCGGTCATTTTTGTTAGAGCACTATGGCAAGAATATTTAGGTCGAAACCCAGATTGACTGTTAATTATTAGATCGTTGTTAAGTAAATGGTGTAACGTTATTTTATGAATGTGTTTTTCTAGTGGTTTTGATGGCGACGATAATAAGGAAATAGGTCTATAATTACCCAAAACGCTATTATCGATTGAGCCATTTTTAATTAGCGGAAACACTTTAGCAATTTTAAAAGCAGATGGAAAGTAGTTTTTGGCCAGGCACTGGTTATATATGAACGTTAAGGACTCACTAATGACTGGTGCAGCACAACAAAGAATTCTATTACTGATACCATCTAGGCCGTGTGAGTTTGTTGACTTGAGGTTCAAGAGATATTTATAAACGTCTGCAACAGACATTAAAGGAATCTCATCGGGAATATTTCTGGTGCACTTCTCCTCACAGAATGATGCCAGTGAACTTAAATTAAACGATGAGTCTGGTATTGAAGACTTTAGATTCTCTATTTCTGATTGAAAGAACCAACTGAATTCATAGCATGTTATAGAATTTGGTATTGCTGATTCTGTAGGGCGTTTCTGATTGGTTAGCAAGTTAATAGCCTTCCATATATTTGTACTGTTTGAATTATCTACAATCAAATTTTTAAAATGATCTTTTTTTATCCTACGAATTTCATATTTAACTTTATTCCTTAGTCTGCGGTAATTGATGAAGTCTTTATTTTTGTGTGCTGTATCTCGCTCTCTCATGATTTCCAGCACTTCTCTAGTGACCCATGGGGATTTATGTTGATTTTTGACTCGAACTTCTTTGAATGGCACGTGTTTATCGAACACATTGTAGACTGTCTTCGTCCAGAAAGCTAATGCATCGTGCGGGTCAGGAAGTTGGTAAACGTGATCAAGGGCTGCTTTTCTTAAGTCTTGCAAAAATAAATCTTGGTTGAATGCTTTAAAATCCTAAATTTGATATTTACATGTTTATGTTTAAGAGGTTTGAACCCAATTCTTGACCATGTACAACATACCGGGTAGTGGTCACTAACTGTACAAACAGGAACAGAACATTCAATAATATTATCTGGACAAGTAACATATATATGATCAATTATAGTTGAGGATGTGTCAGTAACCCTTGTGGGACGGTTTATTAGTTGTTTGAAATTGTAAGAAAGAATGATATCGTCCCATGTCTGGTTGGATTTACTAATATCTATGTTAAAGTCACCTAATATCATGACTTCTCTACCTTCTGTAAACACTATATCCATCATTGTAGTGAAACAGTCATACCAATTGTACCCAGCACACGGATTCCTATATAGGTATCCAATGAGAAACGGCTGTTGGCTGGCTGGCTTCACCTCTAACCAAACACATTCTATCTCTACTGACTCGAGATCACTTCTACGGGAACAGTTGAGAGAATTGGAAATGTATACAGCAATATAAGTCTCTAATTTTTGATTTGCGTCTCTTCGAATTACTTTAAACCCCTTAAGAGTGATTTCAGAGTCGGATATTTTGTCGTTGAGACGACTTTCTGTGATTCCAAACACATGGAATTGTTTGCACAGTATTACCGAAAGCTCAGGTAATTTATTGAACAAATGATAGATGTTGAGATGGCCTATACGTAGGCCATCTTTGTGAAGCCACTGATCGTGATTTGCGAACATTGCACGATGAAAGGATGATGTCGCTTGCGGTAGAAATTTTCAGAGTTTTTGAAACTTTATTTAGTAGTAGTTAAGACTATTCGATGGGGTAGGAAAATGTCTGTGCTGGAGTGACATCATGAAAGCTTGATGCAGGGCTGCAGGATTGTATTGCATTAGCTGTTGAAGTTGGCGGTTCCACTGATAGGAGTGTAGATTACCATCCAACGAGGGACCACTGCTGTGAGAGTTACTGGAAGTGCTTACATTAGAAGCATACATCGGGGGCACAGCAACATTGTTTAACGGTGTCCCCTTTGACACCATAGGGGGAGGCTGCTTTTTGGGCAAGGGAGGAAACAAACCATCATAGTTAGCAACATTGGGATTGGAGCATTGTATTCCTGGGGTATAGGCAATGGTGGTGCAGGAAGAGAAGGAGCATTTTCTGAACACTTAGATGTGGATGTCGCCGGGGGTGAAGTTCGGGTTACTCCTGTAACTGGTGCTGGTTGTTGTGCACGTTCGGGATATTTTATGTTCTTCGCTAGTATACTACTTCCTAGCTTGGAACAATGTATTTGATCCCTGTATAGTTTTTTCTTAGGAGCCCCGGACGACGAAGTAAAGTACGGGGTGTTATTAATGAAACTAATGGCATTGTCTTTACAAAATTTAAACAACGTTAGATTGGCAGCATCGGCAGTCCGACGCTGGAATCCATAACATGGTGGAATGATGGATGAAATGAACATAGAGGAGTTAGGAAATTTATTTCGTAACAGTACCTCCAGCGTAGATAGTTGTGAGGTGCTTATGATGTTATTATCCATTATGTCATTGACACCAATATGGACTGTCGCTTTGTTAATTCTCTCATTCACTTGGAATTTTCGCAGTGTAGCGGTAAGCCTATCAATGTCAGCGCCTGGTAGAGGGAAGATTGAAGTTGACTTGCTGTCAGAAGATGACATGCGATCACTATAGATTCCCTTTAGCAGGGAGTCTCCAATGATAACATGAGTTGCACTGTCATCTATAGTTAGGTCACGCTGCTGGCGTGTCCGCTTGGGCTGTTGTTGCCACTGACCACTGCGGTCTTTCTTGTGTTCTTGATTATTATAGACACATAGACACATACAGATACATACATAGACACATACAGATACATACGTACACACATAGATACATACAAACAAAGACACACACACATACAGACACATACATACACAGAGAGACGCACAGAAACACAGAGAGTGAAAAATGAGGGGTTAGGGGAAGGGTAGAAAAAGATAGATGGATAGGATAACATTGAGGTATGCAGACAGACAAAGAGGCAGATAGATAGATAGACAGACAGACAAACAGACAAACAGATAGATAAATAGACAGACAGGCCGATAGATAGGTATTTAGACAGACAGACAGACAGAGAGACAGAGAGACAGACAGACAGACAGAAAAACGGACGGACGGAAGATAGATAGATAAATAGATAGATAGACAGACAGACAGACAGACAGACATAAGACACACGGAAAGATAGATAGACAGAGAGAAAGACAGATAGATATAAAGATTATAGATATAAAGATTATATGAAGATATTACCAACTCGGCCACGATGACAGCCTAGAAGCAGGGTCCAGTCTAAGTAGAAGATGTGTGTGGAGATTGTATGGACCTCGCTGTGTGTGCGGATTGTATGGACCTCGCTGTGTGTGGAGATTGTATGGACCTCGCTGTGTGTGCGGATTGTATGGACCTCGCTGTGTGTGGGGATTGTGTGGACCTCGCTGTGTGTGCGGATTGTATGGACCTCGCTGTGTGTGGGGATTGTGTGGACCTCGCTGTGTGTGGGGATTGTATGGACCTCGCTGTGTGTGGGGATTGTGTGGACCTCGCTGTGTGTGGGGATTGGTGGACCTCGCTGTGTGTGGGGATTGTGTGGACCTCGCTGTGTGTGGGGATTGTGTGGACCTCGCTGTGTGTGGGGATTGGTGGACCTCGCTGTGTGTGGGGATTGGTGGACCTCGCTGTGTGTGGGGATTGTGTGGACCTCGCTGTGTGTGGGGTTTGGTGGACCTCGCTGTGTGTGGGGATTCTGTGGACCTCGCTGTGTGTGGGGATTGTGTGGACCTCGCTGTGTGTGGGGATTCTGTGGACCTCGCTGTGTGTGGGGATTGGTGGACCTAGCTGTGTGTGGGGATTGGTGGACCTCGCTGTGTGTGGGGATTGTGTGGACCTCGCTGTGTGTGCGGATTGTATGGACCTCGCTGTGTGTGGGGATTCTGTGGACCTCGCTGTGTGTGGGGATTGGTGGACCTCGCTGTGTGTGCGGATTGTATGGACCTCGCTGTGTGTGCGGATTGTATGGTCCTCGCTGTGTGTGCAGATTGTATGGACCTCGCTGTGTGTGCGGATTGTTTGGACCTCGCTGTGTGTGCGGATTGTGTGGACCTCGCTGTGTGTGCGGATTGTGTGGACCTCGCTGTGTGCGGATTGTATGGACCTCACTGTGTGTGCGGATTGTGTGGACCTCGCTGTGTGTGCGGATTGTTTGGACCTCGCTGTGTGTGCGGATTGTATGGACCTCGCTGTGTTTGCAGATTGTATGGACCTTGCTGGTGTGCGGATTGTATGGACTTCGCTGTGTGTGCGGATTGTATGGACCTCGCTGTGTGCGCGGATTGTATGGACCTCGCTGTGTGTGCGGATTGTATGGACCTCGCTGTGTGTGCGGATTGTATGAACCTCGCTGTGTGTGCGGATTGTATGGACCTCGCTGTGTGTGCGGATTGTATAGACCTCGCTGTGTGTGCGGATTGTGTGGACATCGCTGTGTGTGCTGATTGTATGGACATCGCTGTGTGTGCGGATTGTATGGACCTCGCTGTGTGTGCGGATTGTATAGACCTAGCTGTGTGTGCGGATTGTATAGAACTAGCTGTGTGTGCGGATTGTATGGACCTCGTTGTGTGTGCGGATTGTATGGACCTCGTTGTGTGTGCGGATTGTTTGGACCTCGTTGTGTGTGCGGATTGTGTGGACCTCGATGTGTGTGTGGATTGTATTGACCTAGCTGTGTGTGCGGATTGTATAGACCTAGCTGTGTGTGCGGATTGTATGGACCTCGCTGTGTGTGCGGATTGTATAGACCTAGCTGTGTGTGCGGATTGTATAGACCTCGCTGTGTGTGCGGATTTATGGACATCGCTGTGTGTGCAGATTGTATGGACATCGCTGTGTGTGTGGATTGTATGGACCTCGCGGTGTGTGCAGATTGTATGGACCTCGCGGTGTGTGCGGATTGTGTGGACCTCGCTGTGTCTGCGGAATGTGTTTACCTCGCTGTGTGTGCGGATTGTATGGATGTCGCTGTGTGTGTGGATTGTATGGACATCGCTGTGTGTGCGGATTGTATAGACCTCGTTGTGTGTGCGGATTGTATGGACCTCGCTGTGTGTGCGGATTATATGGACCTCGTTGTGTGTGCGGATTGTGTGGACCTCGCTGTGTGTGCGGATTGTATAGACGTCGTTGTGTGCGCGGATTGTATGGACCTCGCTGTGTGTGCGGATTGTATAGACCTCGCTTTGTGTGCGGATTGTAAAGACCTCGCTGTGTGTGCGGATTGTATGGACCTCGCTGTGTGTGCTGATTGTAAAGACCTCGCTGTGTGTGCGGATTGTATGGACCTCGCTGTGTGTGCGGATATTGTGGACTTCGCTGTGCGCGTGGATTGTATGGTTTTCGCTGTGTGTATGGATTGTGTGGATTTCGCTGTGTGTACAGATGGTGTGGACTTGATTGTGGGTACAGATTGTGTAGACTTCACTGTGTGTACAGATGGTGTGGACTTCGCTGTGTGTACGGATTGTGCGGACTTCGCTCTGTGTACAGATTGTGTGGATTTCGCTGTGTGTACGGATTGTGTGGACTTCGCTGCCTGTACAGATTGTGTGGATTTCGCTGTGTGTACGGATGGTGTACACCTCATAGTGTGTACAGATTGTGTGGACTTCGCTGTGTGTACAGACTGTGTGGACCTCGCTGTGTGTGCAGATTGCGAGAGGATCTCGCTGTGTGTACGAATTGTGTGGACTTCGCTGTGTGTATGGAAAATGTGGACTTGCAGAATGTGTGGACCTCTTTGTGTGCAAATTGTGTTGACTTTGCTATGTGTATGGATTGTGTGAACTTCGTTGTGTGTACGGATGGGGTGGACTTCGCTGTGTGTATGGATTGTGTAGACCTCGCTGTGTGTACGGGTCGTATAGACTTCGCTGTGTGTGCGGATTGTGTGGACTTCGCTGTGTACACTGATTGTGTGGACTTCGCTGTGGGTACGTGTCGTGAAAATCACTGTGGATTAACAACCAGATGATAAAAATACCAGAGACAGTTTGATTCACAACTACATTTTGTTTACTACGGGGAGTCGGTAAGATCAGGCATTGGAGTCGGCTTTGAAGTTCCCCACAAGTCAGGAAATTGTAGGTATTGTGGTTGTGACACGTGGGCTTGTTTTGGTTGTCAAAACAGGTGGAGACGACTTTTGCATTGGTTGAAAAAGGGGAGAGAACTTATTCTGAAATAGTTAGTGCCCTTGAGGACACCTGCGTGACATCAAAGGAACGTCGCTAAAATAACTCAAGTTTTTTTGACAAAAAACATGACTTGTTTACAGTTAGTGTTGAAGAAACGGTTGACCTGCGCTGACGTGTTTTGTACCGCTGATAGGAATTCGGAGAGCTCTACAGTGTTAGATTAATTAAAGATTAAATAACATGTGTCTTTATGGCAAATTGTAGAGGCCATCCAGGAGTGATGCGGTGTTGCATAAGGTATTAAATATAATATATTTAGGCCTAATTAATATAGGCAGTAGCATTGTTAAAACTAGCTAGGGAAGTGAGAATTAGCTCTGCTGGTGAGAATAGTGTAGGGGATTGGGAGATGGGGGAAATGTCCAAAAGTGGGATCTTCCAGTGGGGTGCCTACTGGGGTTCTGCACTATATCTATTGGTCTGTCCTTGTCTTACCCTGATTCAGATTGAGCAGATGAGCCACTCTGATCCTTGACAGAGTTTAGTTCACTGATAACTCTCTGAGCAAGGCAGTAGGCCTACATTCAGCTAGTAGGGATAAGTATCAGGCAGCCTTCACCGGATGTGGTCTCTTTCTCTAACAGGTTCCTCTACGTCTATGAGGAAGCTCTACACTGGGTTTAATGGAGGTCAACTCTCATTAAGAAGAACATCAAATGAACATACACTTTATTTTATAAGATGAATAAATACCCAGAAGAAAGTACAGTCAGCACTATTTATGCTAGGCCTAGGATCCAGAGGGTCCATACGAAACTGGCTCAGTTGAGCAAAACATTATAAACGATTCATTTACAATAGGGATTCACCCAGGTTGGGTGATACTCGTTTCTTCACCACATACCACTGAACACTAGGGAATAGAAAAGAACTTTGAACATGGAGTTCTCGTGGAATAATTTAGTCCAGTGAAGAAGTACTTTAGAACCGTTTGTGTGTGACAATCTATGAAAATGGATTAGAACAAATGTGAGACCTGTGACATTGAAACCTAGTTTTCACAGTACAGAGATCCGTACTTATCTGAGTTATAGGGACCTTAGTCTTTATAGTGAGTGACAGATCCATGATAAAGGTTATACAATAACTATTTTCTTAGGATTATGCATCTAGTCGACCCAGTGGATCCCGGAGAAAGTCAACGTCTGGAAGAAGAGACGCATCAATCAGTGAGGTGTACACGTACTAAGCTATCATGCTGTGGTGTACCCTTGCTGTGATGATCATCTGACTTGGCTCTTGATCTGCTGCTCTGAATCTACAGCCACACTAGAATTCGACATACATTCTACACATTACACACACACACACACACACACACACACACACACACACACACACACACACACACACACACACACTTCTCACACACATGATCCAGGGGCATGATCCAGGGGTGAGTGAGATTAAGAAAGAGGTGTCTGCAGACTGACGGAGTGTTGTGGACGGAGTCTGGTGGTTTCTCTAGGACAATAATATTGGGGTAATAAAAATGTGGGTGTTGATTCCCTTCACTCCAGGGACGACACTAAAGTAATAAAGGATTACTACGACAGTACGGATAGTGTGGACTTTACTGTGTGTATGGATTGTGTGGACCTCTCTGTGTGTGCGGATTGTGTGGACCTAACTGTGTGTACGGATTATATGGATACATATGTATGTACGGTTTGTTTTTATCTCTTTGTGTACGCACTGTTTGTATCCCGCTCAAGGTGAGGATCTCGCTGTATGTGCAGATTGTGTGGACCTTGCTGTGTGTACGGATGTTATGGACCTCGCTATGTGTGCAGTTTGTGTGGACTTCGCTGTGTGTACGGATTGTGTGGACTTCGCTGTGTGTGCAGATTGTGTGGACTTTGCTGTGTGTATGGATTGTGTGGACTTCCCTGTGTGTACGGATTGTGTGTTCTTTGCTGTCTGTACGGATTATATAGATACAGATGTATGTCCGGTTTGTTGTATCTCTTTATGTACGCACTGTTTGTACCTCACTGTATGTAACACACTGTTTGTATATGCATTGTTTTTACCTCGCTATTTTTTCGCACAGTTCGTATCTCGCTGTGTGAATGCACTGTTGTACCTTGCTGCGTGTACGCACGGCTTGTATCTCGTGGTATATACGCACTGTTGGGATCTCTGTATGTACGCACTGTTTGTAATTCGCTGTGTGTACGCACTGTCTGTATCTCTATGCATGCAGCCCTGTTTGGATCCCTCTTATATAGATCTGTTTGCATCTGTCTCTGTATATACACCGTTTGAAAACCCTCGCTTGTCTCATTAAGTGCAACCTGACCTTAGTATAATTAGCATCGCATGGAAACCGAATGACTGACAGGCAAGTATGAATCATGCCTGGAACTTAATCAGCTCATTTGTAGGCATTACAACCTGTCAGGTTCTCGCGAAAGCTTATTGAGAAATCAATACGAGACTCGGGGCAACAAAGAATCCAGATATTTTAATAACATCTAGAAGTATGATTGCACACGAATTAAAACTATATACCGTAGTATAATCGTGTTATGTTTATATATATAGATACATTCTTCATGACACGTAAGCCTTTATTGCACACCGATTCTGCATATAACTTCGTTACCATTGATCTAATTTGACCTTTTTTGCACCGTTCTCTTTTTTTGTTTCTGGGTAATGTTACGGGTTGTGGGGGCGGTGTGTGTGTGTGTGTGTGTGTGTGTGTGTGTGTGTGTGTGTGTATGTGTGCATGTGTGTGTATATATATTGTGTAAAAGAGCATGATCGATTTGTATGTGCTTATGAAGCGTAATCATTAATACCATCATCAGTAATCTGCATATCACTTGTCAACTTCATGTTTGGCTCCGGGTCGCCATGTTATTTCAATACTGTTTCAGTTTCCGGTTATGTTCTTTATGTTAGGATGCAGAAGCGCTGAAAAGCCCCAGAGTCAGTAACCACATGACAACAGGCATGAGCTTGGTTGAAGAGATGAGGATTCGCCCATGATACCCGCGGTCTTCAAGCTTGACGAGGGCAACACGTTGTGTTCGTTGCAAGAGAATCATAGTCATTTCTCATAAGGGCGGTGTGTGAATAGATATATTCGCTTGCACATATGTATGCATGTTAAGTTAGCTGGACAAGAATTAATAATAAAGCACCATCATCATAGTACAGTGCCTTGCTAGATGGAGAAAGCTTTCATGTCTCTCCCACATATCTGTCTTTGGTGTTCTGGATCAACTCTGCTGTTGATATTCCTCCACGCCACAGTCTCAATCCATCCAGCATCATTTCTCTTGGTTCACCTCTGCCTCTCTTCCCCTCGATCTTTCCAGTCGTCACGATGTTCTCCAATGCCTCTCTTCTCATCACATGACCACAGACAGCTGTTTGTCTCTTTCTTATTGTTGTATATAATTTTCAAGTTTCATTAGCCTCTTTCGAATAATCGTCGTTATCTCTGGCAGTCAGGGTAAGCAACGGTAAGCAACATCAAATTTATCAAAATTTAAGGTGATAGAGCCGAACTCCGTGGCGAAGGGCTTACGGACGAGGTTCGTAATCCCGTATACCCGCGTTCGAAACACATCTTCGCGCGATTTGGCAGCAGACTGCGTTGCTTTGGTTTCGCGTTGGTATCGGTGCCGGTCATTCAGAAAGGAATGGCAAACTACTGAACATAAACTTGCTAAGAGATCACAGCGGCAAAAATGCCGGTGTTGGCTGCGATGTCCTGTTAAAAAAAAGGATAAGCAAAAAAAAAGTGATAGAGAAAAGTGAAGTGTTGTGAACGACAAAGTCTGCTCGAGATAAAGCATCCGAAGTACAACAACAATTAATGCGTCATTTCTGTTGAATAATAATAACAATATAGTTTTGCATACATTAAACAAAAGCACATTCCCATAAAACATAATAAAACAACATGTTAACGAACACAAACATTCAACGCGTTGAACTAGTCAAGTGCAGTCTATTGATTGATTGATTGGTTGATTGATTTAGGAACCGACATCATAGCATTCGGTACATTCCCATAAGCGCTCCGTCCCCATCCTCAGCAACCAGCGAAGAGTTCCAACACTAATAGTTCCAGTAGCAATCTGATTATATGTCCGTCTCGCCTTTCCTCTGAGCGTCGAGCGTCGGCCAGATCCCCTCGTCACTCCTCGCTGCCTCATTATAACCAGACTATGGTGATCCATTTGCTCCTCCGAGGTGTACACGTGCTCCCACAAGGCCGCAACCACATCTGCCTTGTCATGCATCAATACTCCACCAAGTTCTGCCGAGCCAGCCAATCTGTCCGCCTGTTCATTCCCCAGCACACCGGCATGCCCAGGAGAAAAGATCTACTCATTGAGAATTTGAAGATCGTTTTTCATGGATCTCCAAAACTCTGTTCCTGACTCGCCTTGTACACAGCTGGCTGCTGTTCGTCCATCTCTTGATGTTATGAAACCACTTGTATCGTTATATATAAAAACATTACATTTTAATTACTCGTCTGTCACCATTTCTGATGTCATTTTCAAAATATAAGAAACTTGTTGCATTCTCATGTCTCTCTCCGGTTTCATCGAACTTCATTTCGTATACAAAACAATTTTTACCAAGAGACGCAGGACATGAAACAATATACATTGTGCAAATACTCACTCGATGTATTGCGGGGCATTCAGCGAAGAGTTGGCCATCACAACACAGTTGGCTAAAATTGTCACCATTACAATGAAGTTAAAAATTGTGGACCAGGTTAAGGAAGAATCGTCAACATAAACAACTATTATTAAAACAATATGGTGAAATTGTTGTGAATAAGACTGAAGATTAGATGGCAGGTGGATAAGTTGACTGGTTGGTAAGTTGACTGATTGGTTATTCAGTTGATCGGTTGGCTGGTTGGTTGGGCGATCGGTTGGTTGGTTGGGTGATAATTTGTTTCATTGGTTGGGTAGTTCACTGGTTGGTTGGTTTGCTGGTTGGTTGGATGATCGTTTGGTTGGTTGGTTGGTTGGATGGGTGGATAGTAAGTTGATTGAGTGATCGTTTCATTGATAGATTGGGTGGGTAGTTGGTGGGTTGGCTTGGTGATCAAGTGGTAGATTGGTAGGGTGGGTAGTTGATTGTTTCATTTTCTTTTCTCCTATTATTTCATTTACCTTTCTTCTATTATTTCAGTTCCTTTATCCTATTGTGTCACTTCCCTTCTCCTATTGATTCATTTCCTTACTCCTATTGTTTCATTTCCTTTCTCCCAGTGTGTTATTTCCTTTCTCTGATTGTTTCATTTCCTTTCTCCTATTGTTTATTTTTCTTTCTCCAATTGTTTCACTTCAGCAACTGGCAAGAGAAGGTCAACCAGAGAAACGAATGGAGACGGCTTATATCTGTAGCAAAAGACCTCAATAGCACGGAATGCTGAAGAAGAGGATTGCTTCACTTCCTTTCTCCTATTGTGTCATTTCCTTTCTCCTATGTGTCATTTATTTATCCCTATTGTTTCATTTCCTTTCTCCTATTGTTTCGTTTCCTTTGTTCTATTGTTTCACATTTAACTTTTTGTTCATGTCTAACATTGTCTCGTGTCTGGGTGTTTTTGTTTTTCAGTCTCCAAATAATTAGTTCTGTGTCCTGTTGTTTGTTTCTGTTGTTTTATGTAGAGGGGATATCCAGCAATATCAAGTGTTTCGTGGATCTAACGGCCCCTTGTGATCAGTAAGGATCATCATCACCGCACTCCGGACACGTCCGTAGGAGCTCTGGTTTCCCCATTAACATCTCCGCTAGCGTGTGTCGACCAATCGCACTAGTTCTGTGTTGGTAATCAAATGTCTTGTGTTCTTTACAAAATGGTCATGCCATCTGGCTCCCTGCTTCACCCCAATATCCCTCACTCTGGACAAGGAAGCAGATTCTCTTATGGTGTTGATGATGTAAGGCCCGTCCATTGCTATTCCCACTATGATCATCGCCATGCTCGTCAACCGATCTGCTCATTTGCCTTTCATGCTTGAGTTCCCGGCATTTACATGAAACTTAGCTTGAATAATTGTGACGAGATAAATGTGTCGAGCGACTCATGTCATATAACTGTCCTTCCTGCTTCCTAATGTCTTGTCCATGGCCATCAATGGCTCCATATTTAGTCCATGAAAATCTTGAGGTATTTCCCACGACTAATGGTGCCTCCAAGATCATCACTAGCTCAACATTCAGCTTATCCACCAATCTGAGGTGCTCCATAGACCTGACGGTCTCTCCAGGTTCCTTCATATTTTATCCAAGCCCATAAATATTATCACATGAAATACGCAGTTTATAAGGCTGGGTTGATCCCAAAGCCGTACTAGTGGAAAAACATAATCCTGTCTGTGATGGGGACGGTACCTCGACCACTGCCTAAGCCAGCAAGAGCACTAATCATCATCATCATCATCATCATCATCATCATCATCATCATCATCATCATCATCATCATCATCATCATCATCATCATCATCATCATCATCATCATCATCATCATCATCATCATCGTCGTCGTCGTCGTCGTCGTCATCATCATCATCATCATCATCATCATCATCATCATCATCATCATCATCATCATCATCATCATCTGCATCCAATCCTTTGCCGGCTGGCGTTGGCGATCATGCTTCTTCAGAAATTGCGAATCTCCGATGGCATGGATCAATTCGTGTGTTGACTCGCCTCCATGGCACGCAAGGCAGTCATCAATCACTATAGCACAACGGTAATAAAATATTTTCTTATATTTGCGTGCTCTGTTGCACATCCTCGCGTACCGAGTTCGAAATCAATTGAAGGCGATTTGACAGCAGATCGCCTTGCGCTGATTTATAACAATAGTATGAGCGTCGGTGGTTCAGTAAGCAATGGGAAAATTACTGAACGAAAAATAGCTTAGTAAATCGCATATAACCACAAACAAATGCTGGGGTTGATTGCAAAGTACACGCAAATAAGTTTCTAATATCTGCTGGCGAGTGTGCAGACTGGGCTGCATGTTTGATCAAGGATATGGGTGTACGAGTATGTAGATAGACACCCGGCGGATCGGGTTGAATGGCGTCAGCAAGAAGATGGCGTTGGTTGCGCTGAACCGGTAAACGTTCTTGTCCTTGTTGATAACGACGAATGTCTGAGGGATAGAAAGAAGAACAATGTGTACAATTAATGAACATCAGTGGAGATGGGTGGCATTATGGCTAGCATGCTTACATGCTTGAGCAATGCATGCCGGCTCAACGGTCATGTAGGTGAGTGCTCATCGCCACGGCGATTTTTCAAATATGATCTGGGCTCACACTTATACTGCCACCTGACCGTCTTTTCTGACGATAGTTTGTTACATTGTGTTTCTAAAGCAGTCATCAGAAGTACGGCCCTTGACGGAGAAAAGGGATGGAGTTATATCCTCTCCGTAGCACAAAGCCTGGGATGAATTGTAGAGATGATGGGTTGCCCATGCAGCAAGATCCCTCTTTCGCCCTAGCTAGTTTACTCCAGAGGATAGGTGACACCAATACACCTGGAACATGACATGCTGCAAAAGCTGCTGTATCAGCAAAGCAATACTCTAATTGTCGTAGCTTCGATCCTAGACTTAATTTCCGACCAAGGCTTTTCCATGATAGTCTTTAGGTTGCATTTCCTCGCACTAGAATAAGTCTTGAACGCCTCCAAATTACTCTTATACGCCCGAAGCCGTTGGCGCAATGTAGGGTGTCGGGTTAGGTGGGCGCCCACCAACATTCGGCGCTAACAGATAGCAGGTAGTACTGTCTACTGTTATAAGGTAGCTCAGTCATATCTCACAGAAACCTGGTAGATAGACCCATCCTTAAACGGGTGTCCAGAAATCCTCTGATCAATTAAAGGCTTTCAAAACAATGAATTGCCATAGCTAATTTAAACACAGACAACAAGATTTCGCTTTTAAATTTTAGATTAACATCGGGATAATAATGCTCCTCGTTCGAACAATATTTGTAATGATGTGTTTTAAATATTTCAGGAGAAATATTATTAATGTATTCCTTTCACAAAATATACAGCTCTGGAGTATATACCTGACGAGATGTTTTGGTAGCCAGCCACACTTGAACTGCCTCTCTAACTCTCGTTATCCGTGTTTTATGTTTCCGTGTTTTATGTTTCCGTCCTCTTGTGTGTAGCAGCTAGCCACACCACCAGGAAACATACCGTGTTTACCCGAAAATAAGACCGGGTCTTATATTAATTTTAGCTTAAAAATGCACCAGGGCTTATTTTCGGGGATGTCTTATATTCTTTTTTTTTTCAGATTCAAAAATCTACATTTCATTTTGTACATTCATATTCAAATACAGTCATGTCATCTTCTTCTGGAACATGGTCATAACTCTCCAAATCCCAAATTCCGACCTGAATTTCTTGCGACTCCATTTCCCGTAGAACAACTGGTCCCAGTCTCTCATGTCCAGCAATAAAGCTTTTCTTAAATAAACATTTCTTGTCCATGTAGCCTGCTCGTAGTGCGCTGGTAACTTTATTTCATACGAGTGACGTATTGAATTATGAACGACATCCGTTCATTATCAAGTGCGCACCAATGGCATCTGTACTCTGACTGGCCACTCGGCAACAAGTCTCTCATTCTAGATGACGATCATATCTGGGGATTATTTTAGGGGTAGGTCTTATTGTCGGGGAAACACGGTAATTCTGCTCAAATGCTTGTAACCTGCTGCTAGCAGCCTTGCGTACATAACTTGTCTGTTAACTGATGCAGCACTTGCGTCAGATTCCAGACTGTGATCAACAGTTGTTCTTTAATTGCTTGGTTTTTGGGATCTTCCACATTGTATTGATTTCCGTGTTTGTAAGATGTTGTATATCTTTTGAGTTCCAACTCCAGCTTCAACTCCAACAATATTTCTTATCAGCAGACGATGAACTGAATCCAGCATGAACACGTTTAGGTCTATGACGTCATGTAGAGATAATGTTACATTTGAATTAACAACAGGAGTGCGAAAGAAATGCCAGTTTTCGGCTTCATTATTCTTACCGACTGTAGACTGAATCATAAAGTTCTTATTTTCAATAGCGTGTGACTTCGATAATCATGTCTGTCCACAGCCTTCTGTCTCCATGTCTGTTCACAGCCTTCTCTCGTCATATCTGTTCACAACCTTCTGACTCCATGTCTCTTTACAGCCTTTGGTTTCTATGTCTGTTCACAGCCTTCTGTCTCCATGTCTGTTCACAGGCTTCTGTCTCCATGTCTCTTTACAGCCTTCTGTCTTCATGTCTGTCCACAGCCTTCTGTCTCAATGTCTGTCCACAGCCTTCTGTCTCCATGTCTGTCCACAGCCTTCTGTCTCAATGTCTGTCCATAGCCTCCTGTCTCCATGTGTACACAGTCTTCTGTCTTCATGTCTGCTCGCAGCCTTCTGACTTCATGTTTGTTCACAGCCTTCTGTCTCCATATCTGTCCACAGCCTTCTGTCTCTATGTATGTTCACAGCCTTCTAACGCCATGACTGTTAACAACATTCTGACTTAATGACTGTCCACAACTTCCTGTCGTCATGTCGGTTCACAGTCTTCTGTGTTTATGTCTGTTCACAGCCTTCTGTCTCTGTTTCTCCAAGCCATCATGACAGACTATCCAGCATCTTCTCTCTTGGTGTCTCCCTGCCCCCCCTCCCCTCCAACTTCCCTGATGTCATGACATACCCCAACTTTCCCCTTCTCACGACACACCCAAAGAATGTGGACAGTCTTCTTATCATGCCAGTAACCAGCTTTATTTGTGAGTTAACTTCTTTCAATATATCTTCATTGCTGTTTCTATCTGTCCACAGTGTTCTCATAATCCTTCCACTAAAAGCATATGTCCGTAGATTCCTTATAATTCCGCACTTGCTGCTAATATACTACTATTTACTTCCACACATCAGAATTGGCACGATAGAGCTCTAAATAAATTCTGCTCATCCCGACTGACACATATATTTTGCAGAGAAAAGTCCCCATCGCTTGAAAGCTTGTGGTTGGGCTATATGACATGTCACTTCCTTAAAATATCTTCAGGCGCGTTAGTGCAGTGGCTGGGGGGTGGGGGTGGGGGTGGGTGGGGGTGGTGGGTGGGGGTGGGGGGTGGAGGTGGCTACGCTGATAATGTCAGGAGAGGGTTTGATGCCTGCACTCGTCGTCCACTAATTTGAGGGACAGACTGGCCACCTGTTGCCCCATGCATCCAGGCAGGCAGCTTAATCACTTCGCCACGGAGATCCCCATCTTTTGGCTGTGATAACCTTAACCCACATACCGCATGACTGAAAACGTTTAGCCACGTACAGTATGATTGTGATAACTTTAAGCCACATATGGTATGACTGTGATAACTTTTACCCATATGCCGTAAGACTGTGGTAACATTTAGCCACAATACGTATGACTGTGATAACATTTAGCTACATACAGTATGACTGTGATAACTGTTACCCGCACACGGTATGTCTGTGATAACCTTTATCCACATGCCGTATGACTGTGATAACCCTTACCTACATACCTTATGACTTTGATAACGTTTATCCACTTACCGTACGGCTGTAATACCTTTACCCTCATACCGTATGACTGTGATACGATACCTTTACCGATACATACTGTGTGAGTGTGGTTAAGTTTACCCACATACCGTAGGACTGTGATAACCTTTATCCACATACCTTATGACTGTGATAACTTTTACGCACATGACTGTGGTAAACTGTACCAGCTCACCTCTTGACTGTGGTAAATTTAACCAACATACCTCATAAGCCTAGTAATTTTTACTCGCATACCTTTGATTGTGGTAAACTTCACTGACTTACATTCTATACTTGGCAAAATGTACACGCATACCTTTTGATTGTGGTAAAATTCATCCAGATCTTCCAGTGGTTTTCCGAAAAATTCAGGAGGACAATCTTCCAGCGAGGGGGGTAGTTTCCTACCAGCCTCCAGCTTGGGGTTCGGCTTGAGGTTCTCCTCATGTCGGCTTACCTCGTCAACATCATCATCATCCTCTTCCGATTCTGGTTTGGTTTTCTCTGCTCGCTGTGCCACGGTGATTGAGAAAAATAAGAAAGAGCTTTGTGAAAATTAAAAGATTAAGTTAGAAAACAAAGACCAAACAGTAGCTTAGGAGAGAGGTGAAGTAAGTATAGCGTCAATGACGAAATTGACTGGCACCTTGCCGTCTAGACAGACAATAGTTTGTAAAATGGAGTTATACCTCTTCATATCGTAAAGCTTGGGCTGAATTGAGAGACCATGTTTTTTCCACGCAGCATGATCCCTCGGCTTGCCTAGATTACTCCAGAGGAAAGGTACCACAATACGTCTGGAATAAAATAAGTTCCTGAAGCTGCTGGATAAGCAAAACAATGCTCAAACTGTCCATCTTTCGGAGCTTCGAGCCTAGACCAGTTGCCGACCACATCTTAGAGCCTGGTCTGCCCTGCCATGAATTTAGCCTTAATGTTACATTTTCTCGCACAAGGCCAAGGCTTGCAACCGCCCAATTGCGCTCCACCGTTCGAAGCCGTTAGTACAATCTGAAGTGTAGGATTTGGTGAGCGTCGTCCAACATTCGACGCTAACTGAAAGCTAGTAAAATCAGCTACTGTCACACAGTAGCTCAGTCATGCCTAAAATAAGACTTGACTTATGACGAAATAGAAGAAATGAAAAAAAAGGTGACATGTAGTATGCAAATACATCAACAGCTAGAGAGCATTGCTAAACACGGATACTCGTTTAAAACAATAACAGAACACGGGGGACCATTTAGAACAAATTAGTATAGAGGAATACTTGTGTTATTCAAAGAACACAGAGAAATGGTTGGGGCAATCAGAGAACAGATACACGTATGGGACATTCAGAGAACAGATACACGTATGGGACATTCAGAGAACAGATACACGTATGGGACATTCGAAGAAGACAGAGAAACGTATGGGACATTCAATGGACAAAGAAAAGTATGAGACAAAAAAGAAAATAACATCACACACAGAGAAAAGTATGGGACAGTAAAAATATACAGATAAATGTTTGGGAAAATTGATTTAGCATAGAGGACTGTTGCGGACATTAAATGAACACATACACATGTTTGAGACAGTCTAAGAACACTGACAAACATTTTGGACAATCACAAAACATTTGGGACAATTAAAGAGCAATATTTAGGACAACTAAAGAACAGATAGACTCGTTTGAGATAATCAAAGTAACATAAATAAGCGTTTAAGATAATCAAAATAACATATAGAAATACCAGAGATAATAAAAGTAACATATGAAAACGTGTTAGATAATTAAAGTAAAATATAGAAACGTTTGAGATAATCAAAGTAACATATTGACACATTAGAGATAATCAAAATAACATACAGAAATGTTTGAGATAATTTAAAAGTAGCACAAACATGAATCCATATGGTTCCATATACGTCCTGGAATCTGACCTGTAATACAGGACTTCAAATTACCCACAACAGGTCTGGTCAAATTACCCACAACAGGTCTGGTCAAATTACCCACAACAGGTCTGGTCAAGCCACTTGAGACACATGTGCTGTCTGCGGGAAGCTATCAGTTAGACACGGCTTCCACGTGGAGGTGTTGGGTTCCAGTCTGGTGTGTGCATCTTCATGTAACATGTCGTATACAGAATTACGCACCCATCACGGTTGGTCTGAGAGACTCCCAGACTTTGGTCAGTTCTCCCATTGTCACACTCAAGGATAAACTAATTCTCGGGGTCCACCATCGTTTGATCAACCTCTGGTAATCACGAAGCCGAGCGGCTGTTTCATTAGATTTATCCAGGAGAATACAGGCTTATTCAATTGCAATCATATGAACTAAGTGTTAAAGGATATTTAGGACATTTTTCTACCTCGGTCCATAGATTCATCCCTAACCACACACACACACACACATACAAAAGACATTTTTTTCATAGTCGGCACAATTGAATCAAAGGGACCACATCTCTGCATCCTTTATTATTATTATTTTTTTTTAAATCAGAATGTTGCTCATATAACAACTCGCCAGAAATAGCTGGATCTCTGGACAGTTCTTCAGCCTCACCCACTGTGACATTCAAGAAATCTGCAATTTCCCGAGTTTGCCTCCAGCTCGGTCAGCCAATGCCTCGACTTCCTAGGAGATTACTTTGCATGCATGAACTTATGTACTGCTACATAACTAACGTATTTCAGAAAACAATGTAAATGTCGTTATCTTTGATTATTCCTATTCTCTATTATACTCTCTGATAGTCATTTCCTTGTATTTGTCTTTCACTGAGTGCCAACCATTGGTATGTCGTGGCCACAGTAACCTGGTTTAAATCTGGTCATGGAATAGTCTGAACAAGTCAACACCCGACCTAGCTGTGATCTGGGGGGGGGGGGGGGGGGGGGGGGGAGGGATGGAGGAAATGACGGCCAAGGAGGAAGTGGACAATGTCGTGCTTCAAGCTCGCATTATTCTATTGTCCACGTTCATAAGTAATAAACAGACAAGTGAGGAATAATGTGGAAATGTGGTGTTATAGAAAATGATAATAACACAGTGGACAGATAGAGCAATGCAGAGCAATGAAGATATCTTTAAAGAAGTTAACTAACAAAGTCAACTGGTTACTAGCATCAGAAAAAAGACAGTCCATATTCTTTGGGCGTGTCATGAGAAGAGGAAAGCTGGAGTATGTCTTCACAACAGGGAGGCTGAAGGGGACGAGAGGCAGGAGACCAAGAGAGAGGATGCTGGACAGTTGGACACCATGGCATGGAGAAACATCGGTATTAGAAATGATTGGCAGCACAAGAGACAGAAGGCTATGGTCAGACATGATTACCAACACAAAATGGCATTAACTACAAGAATAAGATCTTGATTACAGCCTTAGAAATACTGGGTCGCTTCCACAAAGCTCATTATTTATGAGTGTCGCCGTGGTAGGGTAGTTAACGTTCCAGCTGCACAATGCCGCGGATTGGAGTTTCAATCCCAGTAGTTGTGGCAAGTAAATGCCGTCCCGCAGGGAATATTGGCATTCCACAAGATGCGAACATCTCAGACAACCGGCTTATACACGGTATCCAGTCTCGGAAACTGAAATACCTTTGTAAACATCACGGTCGTTTGAAAAGAGCATTGATGGATGTATGGTGCCCAGAAGAAGAGGCATAAAAGTCGTTTAAAAGTCGACAGGGTCGACTTCATTGCACCGGGTTTTATCCGATATGGCTCGGTCTCTTTCCGCAGCGCGGAAAGCGTCGCACAAAGCACGAATTCCGTAGCTCTAGCGACGACCCACAGAAGTCTCCGAAAAATTTAACTCGTGAACCGAAGGACACGGCCCGGAATCGAACCCACAACCTTCGGAGTCCCGAGTTAAACGGCTTGACCACTTCGCCAAGAAGACTCCCTAGGGGGTCAAGGAGATGGTAGAAGAGGCATATGGCGACCAGCACGCAGATGGGCAATGGGCATTACAGACACATTAGGAATGACAATGGACGAGGCAAGTGGAACTGGCAGATGATCAAACCACTTGATGAGAGCAACTGTCACGTCACAAAGACCTGCATACTGCTCTGAGGTCAATCTAGCCTCGTAAAAATGACCTGCTACATGATACTGCTCTGAGATCAAGCCAGCCTCGTAAAGATGATGCTAGAGGAGGAAAGACGCTGAGGAAAAGAGCTGGTAACCTCACCTACATCATGCAGTGATCTAGTACTAACGACGGAAGTTTTCTACGGCCGTACAGCAGGGTCAGCCATGGGTTAGAGTTACTGTTTTTCTTTGAAAAAATAGCATCTATTGGACTGTTACCCCGGGGGCAGGCTGGTGTGGTGGGAAGCGAGCAGACGGACAGTCTGACTGGGTCTGCACTGCTCGGTCGGGTCTCATCTCATCTCATCTTGTTCCTCTTGCACCTTGCAGTGTCGAGGTGAAGTCTAGCTGGAGAGTGCCCGATTATGGGCTTCATGTATCGATAGTCCCATGGACTCTGTTATCCATAGCTTACGTGGTCGGCCTCTTCCTCTGCTTCCCTCTGGTCTGTACATCATTGCTTGTTGTGGAATACTGTTATTTGGTAACCTACTTGCATGGCCAAACCATTTGACTTGCTGCCTTCTAATAAAATCTAACGCTGCTATAACTCCCACTTTAGTCCAGATTTCTTTATTTCTGATCTGATCTCTTCTTGATACATTGAGTATTCTTCTCAGGAATCTCATTTCTCTCGGTGGGGTATTAATGCAAAATAAAGCAGATGTGGTAGGTACCGCGTCTGTGATGGTGAGGGCAGATGGATGCGGAGTGGAGGGAGGATCTAGCCGACGCTCGGGACTCCGGGGCGGGGCAGGTGGACGCATGGTCGGACTGCTATGGTGCCATTGGTATTGATACTCTTCGCTGGCTGTTGAAGCTGAGGACGGAGCACGTATGGGAATGCCTTGAGTGCTATTTTCTTGGTTCTTGACTCAACCCAACTCAACGTTTTGAGACTAATATCAACTGATCTTCAAGAATTTGTATTTATCTAGTTCACCTATCAACACGCTGGCTTATTATATATGCTGCAGATTTAATCTTTCAAGCATGGCTTGTGAGTCTTGCTGTTCGTTCGTCGCTGTCTCTGTTTGAAGACTTCGACATAAAGAACGAACGAACGAACGAACGAACGAACAAACTTTATTTTCGAAGGGTAACAAATTGGGCACGCAGGCCCGTCTTACATTCGGCCCCTCCAATCACTCATCTTTCGCTCATCAGTGCAAGAAAGCACATCTAGTTTCATTTGATATCAGCAGGAAGAGAAAAAAGCAAAGACAACAAGAGTACACACTTTGGCTGCTTCCTCCTCGGCAATACGACGTTCGATATTAAACAAAGATTCCCTTGTAAATGGCCGAAATGGTGTCCATTCTACAAAGTCTTCATCCATTTTATTCTCTTACTGCTGCCTGAACCGGTCCATGCGTGCCCTGAAAATAGAATGCCATTATTGTCAATGTCAGTATTGTCAATGTCAGAATTGTCAATGTCAGAATTGTCAATGTCAGTATTGCTATTGACCATCGTCAAATTCATTTTAATAATTATGGTTATTTTTAACTTGTTTGTGTACAATACTGGAAAACTGCAATAGCAAGAAGCAATTCTGGATATATATAGTCTTCTCATGTTACGAGTTCTTCAGCTGCAGTAATACTACTCTTAGCATGAGACATACATTCCTGGGTAATGATCCACATTAAAAGTAGTAGAGGGGAAAGGCAGAGATTAGCTGACACATAAAAACTATAAGCATTGAAAGCTATAGTGACAACAAAAGGAGTCGATACTGCGACCTCGAACTGTCGACAAAAGGTTACACGTACTTCGGCACATATCCAACTAGACACGAGTTCCTGAACAATTCACTGAACTGATTTAGTGAAAAAAAAAAAACACAAAAAAAACACACACACACAAAGTCGGTTTGGACAGACATGGTGCACAATCAAATGAACAAGTTTTATAATGCCAGTTTCCGTTCATTGAACATTGACATTGCAGAAGAAACACGAAACAAAACAAATAACACGATGAACATAGTAAGGCGATATATCTTCCTTTCGGTCCAAATAGGGGGTCACATTCGACGATATATTATCCTTCGGTACTGAATAAATCAACATTATTTTATTTTAGGAATCATGGATTTTTTAAAGTTGCATATCCTTTACAGGATATCACAGTCAACCTCAGCATTTTTGGATGTTTGTGATTTTGTTTGACAAGTTTACGCTCTGTAGTTGTCCATTGATTTCTGAACAATCGACACTGATACCATTGTATTAAAACCAGCACCAGACAATCTGCTTCCAAACCGCCTGCAACTGTGTTTCAAATGCAGGATGCACGATTGCGAACTGCGTTCGAAACTCCCTTCGTCACTGCACCACCGAATATCACAGTTATTTTAGTTATTTTTTCCACAAAATAAAGCCACTATTGATTCTACCTGATGGACTGAATCTCCTCTATGCACTGACAGCCAACGAGCACCCGGAATTGTAAAATATTCATTCATTCATTCATTCATTCATTCATTCATTCATTCAGTGGTATGTCCTTAGCAAAACCTCGCTCCCATAACAGTCGTCAGGAAAACTTCTCGGTCATAAGCAAGATTTCCAGCATCTGATACACCCATCTGGAGATCATCTGCCACATCCTGCACCTATCTTCTCTTTGGTCTTCCTCTTCCTCTCTTTCCGGGTATTTACCCCTCCATTATTGTTCTCTCCAAACTTTCATGACGTTTCAAGTGACCAAAATATTTAAACTTTCTTTGTTTTTATTTCCATCTTTAGTAGCACTGTATGGCAAACTACTCCGGGTAATCTTGTCAGGAACATCAACAGCAACTGAAATATGCTGGTGTTGACTGCGACGTCATGTAAGGGATATGCAACTTTTAAAAAAAGTAGCACTGTAAGATATACTGTCCTAAATCTATCAACGACGTATAACTATTCTGGTTCCAAGCCGTTTCTGTGAAACGCATTTCTGTATTGATCATATGGCCACAATTTAACAGATATGACCAATGGACCTCACGACCTGCCACGTAAATTTACCCAAGTAGCCCAGAAGAAACATTGGTCCCCAAACTTGAAGTGTTTCTGTAGCTAACTATTGGAGTAACCGACATAATGAAGCGTACTTGATCGACTCTAAACAGGAAAACCGAACATTCTGTGCAGCTGAAACAATCTTCGGATTGGGCTTCAAATTAAAATCTGAAAATTGTGATAGCAATTAAAATAACCATGCCATTGTTGTGTAACCTGTCAATATTGCTGGTAAGGATGCAAAGAGTGTTAAGCATGTGACCTCACGGTGCAGTCGAACACGGTGATGTTATAAGGCCAGTTTACAGATGGCCGCACCATTTTTGAGATGCAACAAATAGGAGCAGCGTTCTGTTATCCGTCGTTTGATCAGTGAAAGGATGAAACCTATACAAATTCATCAGCGAATGAAGCTCCAGTATGGTGATGAATGCCTGTCAGTCCAGCAAGTGTATGAGTGAAGTAGGAAGCTCCAGTATGGTGATGAATGCCTGTCAGTCCAGCAAGTGTATGAGTGAAGTAGGAAGCTCCAGTATGGTGATGAATGCCTGTCAGTCCAGCAAGTGTATGAGTGAAGTAGGAAGCTCCAGTATGGTGATGAATGCCTGTCAGTCCAGCAAGTGTATGAGTGAAGTAGGAAGCTCCAGTATGGTGATGAATGCCTGTCAGTCCAGCAAGTGTATGAGTGAAGTAGGAAGATCCAGTATGGTGATGAATGCCTGTCAGTCCAGCAAGTGTATGAGTGGAGTAGGAAGATCCAGTATGGTGATGCATGCCTGTCAGTCCAGCAAGTGTATGAGTGGAGTAGGAAGATCCAGTATGGTGATGAATGCCTGTCAGTCCAGCAAGTGTATGAGTGGAGTAGGAAGGTCCAGTATGGCGATGAATGCCTGTCAGTCCAGCAAGTGTATGAGTGAAGTAGGAAGCTCCAGTATGGTGATGAATGCCTGTCAGTCCAGCAAGTGTATGAGTGGAGTAGGAAGGTCCAGTATGGTGATGAATGCCTGTCAGTCCAGCAAGTGTATGAGTGGAGTAGGAAGGTCCAGTATGGTGATGCATGCCTGTCAATCCGGCAAGTGTATGAGTGGAGTAGGAAGGTCCAGTATGGTGATGCATGCCTGTCAGTCCAGCAAGTGTATGAGTGAAGTAGGAAGGTCCAGTATGGTGATGCATGCCTGTCAGTCCAGCAAGTGTATGAGTGGAGTAGGAAGGTCCAGTATGGTGATGCATGCCTGTCAGTCCAGCAAGTGTATGAGTGGAGTAGGAAGGTCCAGTATGGTGATGAATGCCTGTCAGTCCAGCAAGTGTATGAGTGGAGTAGGAAGGTCCAGTATGGTGATGCATGCCTGTCAAGTCCAGGCAAGTGTATGAGTGGAGTAGGAAGGTCCAGTATGGTGATGCATGCCTGTCAGTCCAGCAAGTGTATGAGTGGAGTAGGAAGGTCCAGTATGGTGATGCATGCCTGTCAGTCCAGCAAGTGTATGAGTGGAGTAGGAAGGTCCAGTATGGTGATGAATGCCTGTCAGTCCAGCAAGTGTATGAGTGGAGTAGGAAACTTCACCACGGCCTGATTTCTGTGATAGACTTTTCGGTCCGACGAAGAGGTACAGTAGGTGGTGCATGAGTGGTTAGACACGTGACCAAGATATTTTTTTTTCTTTTTCTACAGGAATACAAGCACTTTATTGTGACTGGAGAACTTGCATTAATCATAATGATGACCACGTCGAAAAAATGATACATTTGTTCTTTACTTTTTCAGAATATATTCACTAAAATGAAAAGAAGAAGAAAAAACATTAAAGGCTTTCATTTGAAGCCCCCTCGTAACACCATTCAGATACCTACTCCATTTGTGATAGAACCATTGTCTCTGTACACAAAATAAAACTATTTATCACACCCGGTGTGAATGCCAACCGACCTACATATGTAGAACAAATCGACAACTGGCAAATTGTGAAACAGAGCACGTACCAGCATGGATGGAAATAGCAGTTAAGCAATTTCCTGGACACTCCATGCAGTTGACAGGCCATACATTTCCTACCTCTTCCATCAACCAACATCTGTTAAACTAAAGACAT
Source organism: Cepaea nemoralis (assembly GCA_014155875.1). Classification (NCBI taxonomy): domain Eukaryota; kingdom Metazoa; phylum Mollusca; class Gastropoda; order Stylommatophora; family Helicidae; genus Cepaea; species Cepaea nemoralis. Next base: position 64,955 of record JACEFZ010025890.1, read on the forward strand.
GTGGTCACCACAGAAAGGGTTTTCGCATACTGCATTCGACTACGATAAACGAACACTCAATTTCCATGAAGCGTCCACAATTATATGTTTGAAACCAGTGTTGCGCAGACAGGAAGAGGACTTAGTAGTGACTCTGCGATTACCGTGGGGATAATACAGGCTCCAAATGTGAACTGTAACAATGACTATGTGTGTTGTGTGTTTTAGCCAATAGACAAATGAATCAATCAATCGATCAGGTGCCGTCGCCATAATGAAAGTTGACTGCAATTGATCTCCAACACTGTCTGATTGATCTTGGTTCATCTCTTGATGTTATCTTCCCACTTGTATCGTTGTCTACCTCTTGCTCGCTTTCCCTCAACCTTGCCCTCTAGTATGGCTTTTATAAGAGTGTTATGACTTTTAACGTGGCTGAAATATTTCACTTGCCTCTTTTATCTTTCTTTCATCAACTCTCTTTTCATTCCCAGTTTTTCTAGAACCTCTGTATTTGATTGTTTCTGTTTCCATGAAATGCGATATATTCTTCTGTATATCCACATCTCCAAGGCCTCTATGCGACTTTCTAGTTGCTTGTTCGATGTCCAGGATTCTGAGCCATACAGTAGCGTTGAATACATGTAGCATTTGAAAATTCTCATCTTTTAATGATTTGTTAATCTCTCTAGATGTTAATACTGATTTCATGTTGTTGAAAGTATTTTTTGTCCATTCCTATTCTCTGTTTGATTTATACGTCACTTCTGTGCATCATCTGTTATTACATATCCAAGATTGGAGAAACTTGTTACTTGTTCTAGCATCTCCGCGTTTATTTTGATGTTAATTGATGACCTTTCCTTTCCACTGCTAATTATCATAGTCTTCGTTTATTAGGATGTTAATATCTAAGGCACATTCTGCACTATGCCTGTTTACTTGTTCCACTAGGTTTTGTAACTCTTGCTAGCTTGCTGCTGGTAACACGGTATCGTCAGTATACCTAATATTGTTTATGATTTTTCTAATGATGTTAACTACATGCAGTTCGACTTGTTTTAAAATCCTTGCTGTGTATAGATTGAAGAGGCTTGGAGACAACACGCAACCCTGCCGTACTCCTCTTTTTATCTCTATGGGCGACGAATAATTATTTCCGCATCTAATTGACGCCTCTTGTTCCCATACAAGTTAATAGTAAGTCTGATGTCTTTTCCGCCTACTCCTATATCACACCTATTGGGTTGGTGGGTGGAGGGATGTGAGTATGGATGGGGCGTGTGGGTGGGTGAGGGATGTGTGGTAGGAGGATGTGTATTTGGGTTGGTGTGTTTGCACGGGTGTTGGTGGGTAGTGGGATGTGTGAGTGTTGGCAGGTGGGGGATATGTGGGTGTTGGTAGGTGGGGGATGTGTGTGTGGAGGATGTGTGTTTGCGTGGGAGATGTGTGTATTGGTGGGAGAATGTGTGTCGGTATGGGATGTGTGTGTGTGGTTGTTGGGGTGTGTGGGTGGTTGTGAAATATGAGGGTGGGCGGGGAAATATGTGTGTGGATGGAAAGATGTGTGGTATGGGTGGTTGAAGTGTGAGTGGGTGAGGGATATGTTTGTGTGTTGGTGCGGGATGTGCGTGTGTGAGGGGTATGTGTGTGTGTGGTTGGAGGGTGTGAGGATGGGTGGAGTGTGTGTGTGTGGGTGAGCTTGAGTGGATTGGAGTATGTATGAGTGGGTGGAAAGAGCGTGTGGGTGGGTGAGGAATGTGTGTGTGTGAGTGGGTGCGAGATGTCTGGGTTGGTGGCGGGATCTGTGAGTGGGTGGAGGGATGAGTGGGAGATGTGTGGTGAGTGGGGGGGGGATGTGTGATGGATGGGGGATTTGTGGGTATGGGTGGGTGATGTCTGAGTAGGTGAGGGATGTGTGTGTGGGTTGGTGCGGGATGTATGTGTGGGAGGGGGGATGTGTCACATAACATGAGAATATGCTTGTTTATGCTTACAACACTCATTTGAGAATGTTTTTATTTCCTATGTGAATGCATCATGCTCTGTAGATGAACGAAAGATGAGTGATTGGAAGGGTCGAATGTAAGACGGGCCTACGCGCCCAATTTGTTACCCTTTGAAAATAAAGATCAATTCAATAAAGATCAATTCTTGAAGGCATGTAATTAGTCGTTCATGTTGTACTCTATCAAAAGCTTTCTTGTAGTCATTAAAACAAACATATATATTTTGCTGAACTTACATATATTTTAAATTAACTCCCTCAAACAGATAATTGCTTCTCTGGTGCTGCTGTTTGTGAGGAATCCAAATTGTTCTTCAGCTACTTCCTCATCTATTTTATGTTGAATTCTTTCTTGTATGACCTTGAGTAGTATCTTAGTTATATGGCTCATTAAGCTAATAGTTCTGTAATCCTCACAATCAACAGCTCTTGGCTTCTTCGGTAATGTGATGAAAATGGATGTTTTCAAATCCTTGGGGATGTACCCAGTATTATATATATCATTACATAAATATGTGATAGTATCAATGCCAAAGCTGGATAAGGATTTTATCATCTCTGTTTGTTATCTTGCCAGGACCTGCAACCGTTCCTTCTTTGATCTTTTTAATAGCCTTCTCTACTTCAGCCTTTAATATGTTTGGTCCATCTTGAGTATTATACAATGTTGGTTTATTGTCCCTGCTGTCCCAGGGTAAATCTTCCGTGTCCATCTTTTTATTATGTCGGTGTTATTAATTATAATTTCTCCATATTTTCTCTGATACAACCATTTCCTGTTATATTATTTTCCTTGTTTCTAAATCTCTTTATTAGTTAGTTAGTTAGTCCTTTCTCTTGAGTCTAAGGCGGCGCATAAGGCAGAAGTCCTGACTCTCCATGTCCGGCGGTTCGCTGCTACCTGCTGTAGATCTTGGATGTTCACTTGGCCGTTGAATGAGCCTTCTCTGATGATGGTTCTACGCAGGGTCTCTCTTGGTCTTCCCCATGTTATTTTCTAGTATTACTGGTGACCATAAGAGGGCATGGTTGGGGAGTTTTGTCTTGTCCATTAAATCTCTTTATAATGTCATAGAATTCTTTAGAGCTGTGTTTTATTTATAGATCCTCTATTTATTTGCATGTTTTCTGCAACCATTCTTCTTTGGAAATTCTGCAAAAGTGTGGCGTATTTCTGTGTCTATTAATATATATTCTGGAGTGCTCTTCGTTTTCTTTCCGTGAGTCATTTTGCTCTTGATTACATCGGTTATCCATAATTGCTTCTTCTTATTTACCTTCACTGACAAGGTGGTATTTGCAATCTGTAAGCTAGTTTTTACACATTCCCATTTTGTATTAATTGTATCCTCATGATTTTCACATCAATATTGTTCCATGCTTTCTACAATTACCCTATCATATTTAATTTTTACTTCAACCATGTATAGTTGATATGTATCTGGTTGTTATTATATGTCTTTATTCCTGTGTTTTTAGGTTTTATTTGCAATTTTAAGACTTACAACAGGACTGATAACAGCAGGATGTAGTATACATCTTTAACACGAGAAATAAGAATGAACACAAGCAAGGACAAAAAACAATATATACAAGATTTCTGTATTAAAATAGAGCAATATCATAAGAATAGAAGAGATTACGAAATGTTCAAACAAATGAAATTATTCACAAGAAATGTTCAACCTCAATTAAATATTATCTGTGACAAGTTGGGAAATACCTTATTAGAATCTAGACAAATTCTAGAAAGATAGCAGGAATACTGCAGTGGAATGTATGGTATGAATGACTGTGAGGATATGAATGATATACATGAACCAATGACAGCAGAGATAAAACCTGAACCCTCATTAGATGAAATTGCATGGGCAATATGGTAAATCGCCAGGATGTGATGAGATACTAGCTGAACTAATTAAAGCGGGAGGAGAAGAAAGCATCCAAATCTATCACGCATTATGTAAAAAGATATGGAAATATTGTATATGGACGGATTCTAAGAATATCTTGGGTAAAGAAAAGAACAAATGCATCCATACTTCAAGAGCTGAATATTGAAGAGGGTTGGCTATTAAAGACGATAAAACTACGAAAATTGATATATGGTGGTCACTTGAAAAGTCACGAAAGTTTGGAGAGAACAATAATGGAGGGATATATGCCTGGGAAGAGAGGAAGAGGAAAGCCAAAGAGAAGATGGGTGCAGGATGTGGCGGATGATCTCCAGATGGATGTATTGGACGCGGGACATCTTGCTTGCGATCGAGATATTTTCCGGAAGGTTGTTATGGGAACGAGGTTCTGCAAAGGACATGCTACTGAATGAATGAATGAATGAATGAATGAATGAACGAATGAATGAATGAATGAATGACAGGATCCTGGTCAGAGTTGATATCAGCACCAGGGTATATTTTGGTATTTTAACATTGTTTTAAAATCTATTTCTAATCATAATGTAGTCAATTTAGTTTCTCTTACTATCTCCGGGGGATTTCCACGCACACCATTTCCTAGAGTTATGTTGGAAGAATGTGTTACAAATAATACGATTGTTATCTTCACAAAACTATATCAGCCGGCCTCCTCCGTCGTTTCTGGTTCCCACAATATAAATAAAGAATCCATTTATTCACCTCACTGCATTGTGCACCTGACAAGATGCAGCGAAATATGCCAGACACACATTGTGAAACCAATTGTTCATGGCTTCTTTATGTATAGAGCTTTCATAAATAACATATCTTTCTACTACAGACGTAAGGAGTTATCGTAAAAAGCGATGCTATTCTACAGATGTAAAGAGCTTTCGTGAAGATGTAAAGCGCTACTTGCAGTACATAACAATGGATCAAGAGATGTGACTATACGAGTTAAAGGGGCATAAGACTCCTTAGATAGCCCATAATCAATGGAGCAAGAGATTTGACTTTAGGAGATAATGGGTCAGGTATCAGGCCCGTGACATACCTTGAGGCATATTTGTATAGATCAATCGGCAGCCCTTAAGTGACGTAATCAATATTAGGCCGGACCCCTTTACTTTCAATGATATATCTTAGAACTTATTTTATGCCGGGTCGAGCTGGGTCTAGATCAAATCTCTTTACATTATACTCTATGGGGATTAGGAGCAGTGGTCGTGTGGTGGCTAGACGCTAGCCTGCTTGCCTGGTGGGCATGGGTTCGATGCTCATCAGGGCGGATTGGAATTATTGTTTTAAATGACAGGGCTCCCACGTCGACCCAGCCTGAAATAGCAACCAGAGAATGTCTTGGAAAGTAAAGATGACAGGTGGGGTACTGAACACATCATGCACCGATTGCCGAAATGTCTATGTAATACAGGTCTAGCAGCCGGCCTTCGTGGCCTGGAGGCTTGCGAACGCGATTCTTGAGCCGCTTACCACGTGTTCGAAACACAGCTTCCACCGATTTGGCAGCAGACCGTGTCGCACTGGTTTTTTAACGCGTCGCTCTGGGTTTTAACGTAGTTGGTATGGGAGCCAGGTCGTTCAGAAAGCAATGGCAAACTACTGAACGTAAAACTTGCCAAGGACATCAACAACAGCAGTAAAATGCTGGTGGTGACAGAGATGTCCTGTAAATAGGATATGCAAGAAAAAATAAGAATCCTACAAGCAATACGTCTTAAGATGTTTAAAAGAGAGATAATTTACGATGGGGATTGGCCATCGGGTCGGTGTGTATCCGTGCCAGCCATTGCGCTACGGTGGCTCGCCTAGCTAAATGTTTTTTTTTTCATATCCTATTTACAGGACATTGCAGTCAACACTAGCATTTTACTGCTGTTGTTGATGCTTTGGTAAGTTTACACTCAGTAATTTGCCATTGATTTCTGAACGATCGGCTCCCATACCAACACGTTAAGACCCAGCGCGACGCGGTCTGCTGCCAAATCGGTCGCAGGTATGTTTCGAACACAGGTAAGCGAGCTCACGAATCGCGTCCGCAAGTCCATAGCCATGGAGCCGGCAACTAAATGTTAGTCTATAGAAATACGCGGGCACCTGGCCGACGTGGCAGACGAGAGTTATTAACATTGTGCTTCAAAAAAGGCGTAACTACAACCCACGGCGGTAAGACCAGGCTTGGAGTTATACCTCTCCTTAGTACAAAGCTTCGGCAGAGTTGCAGAAACCATGTGTTGCCATGCAGCATGATCTCTCTCTCTCTCTCTCTCTCTCTCTCTCTCTCTCTCTCTCTCCTCTCTCTCTCTCTCTCTCTGTCTCTCTGTCTCTCTCTCTCTCTCTCTGTCTCTCTCTCTCTCTCTCTCTCTCTCTCTCTCTCTCTCTCTCTCTCTCTCTGCCTGCCTAGTTTACTCCAACTGTCCTGTCGGAGCTTCCATCCTAGACCAGTTGCCGACCAAGACTTTGGGCCTGGTTTGCCCTGCCAGGGCATTTAGTCTTAAGTTGCATTTCCGCGCTCTAGGATAAGACAGGTTTGGTGAGTGCCACCCAACATTCGGCGATAACTAGATCTTTAGTATAGGGATCATTGTTCTAAACAGCGCTTTACGTTTGTAGTATAGGGATCATTACTTTAGAAAGCTCTTTACATCTGTAGTATAGGGATCATTTGTTTAGAAAACTCCTTGCATACGTGTAAAAAATTCATGATTGAACAAGCGATGGCACTGAGTGGTAGTTCTGCTGGAACTCATTCTAGATCATGCCGGAGGGAACAGTTTGTCAGAAATACAAAATGTCTATAACAGTGGTCTTTAATAATTAAAACTGAAAGAAGAACAGTAAAAACAAAGGTAAGGGAAGGTTGAAACAAAGACATGAAGAACGAAAGACAGACAGACAGAAGAAAGAAAGAAAGAAAAATAGAAAGAAAGAAAGAAAGAAAGAAAGAAAGAAAGAAAGAAAAAAGAACAAAACAGAGTCAAAAGAAAAGAAGAAAGAAGGAAAAAAAATAAAAATTCGAAATACAAAGAACAAATAGATGGACAGACAGACAGACAGACAGACAGACAGACAGACAGACAGACAGACAGGCAGGCAGACAGACATATAGATAGATAGATAGATAGATAGATAGATAGATAGATAGATAGATAGATAGATAGATAGATAGATAGATAGACTGAATAAAGAAGACAAACAAAGATTAGATGTAGAAACAAGACAAATAGAGGAGAAACGGAAACACAAACTAAAGTAAAGAACACAAGAAAGCAAAATAAATAAAAAAAGAGGACAAGAAAGAGAATCAAACGTACAATAAGACAGTCATCTCATCTCATCTCATCTCATCTCATCTCATCTGATCTGATCTCATCTCATCATGTTTCTCTTGTACCTTGCGGCGTCGAGGTGAAGTATAAACAGCGGGAGAGTGCCCGCTTATGGACTTCATATATCGATATTCCCAGGACTTTGCTATTCCCTCCGTCCAACGTTTACGTGGTCGGCCTCTTCCTCTGCTTCCCCCTGGTCTGTATATCATTGCTTGTTGTGGTATGCTGTTGACTGGTAACCTACTTACATGGCCAAACTATTTGACTTGCTGCCTTCTAATAATATCTAGTGCCCACATTAGTCCTGAGTTCTTCATTTCTGATCTTATCTCTTCTTGATACATTGAGTTTTCTTCTCAGGAATCTCATTTCTGTTGTTGTGATTTTTCTTTTATCTTTTTCTGTCATTGTCCAGGTTTGGCATTGGTAACATAGAGTTGGTAGGAAGAATGTGTTGTAAAGTGCTTTCTTAGTAGTTATTGATACATGTTTGTTCTTAGTTGGTGCCATTTGTCCAATTGAGTTGGTTTGCCTTATTGCATCTATTTTCGATCTCGTCTTCTGTTTTGCCATTTGATGATATTATACATCCTAGGTAAATTATCACCATCAGAAGTAAGACAATAAGACTGTGATACAGTAAGGTAGAGATAAATAAGAACAGATATAAAGAATTAAGAAAAGAAGAAACCTAGTACAGAAAAGAGGCAACGAATCATCCACTCAAGGAAAAAAAGAAATGTACTCACGCCAGTTGAATACCACCTCCAAACTCAGCTTCGGAGACATGGACCTTACATCTCAGAGGGATGACTCTGTGAGACACAAACACGGAACGTTAACTCACCAGTCACCACAATTTTCTCTAAATATTTTCTCTTCTTGCCCGTGTGGTAGCGGGATTCAGAATGGAAACAAGGAATAGTAACCCTGTAACCTAAGAAAACAAGTTAGCAGCCCCGACAGCGTTGTGGTTAGACTA